>JBBPUK010000056.1:0-90871 GCA_038094635.1 Tylopilus cervinicoccineus | reverse complement strand
ACGAACTGTGTAACGTCATGACCAGTGCCATACGTGAGAATACCCGCGTATGGACCGATGGAGCCATGGAACTTCCAATCCATCGGGATGACGTGACGGCCAACTTTCTCGAAGACGGCGACCTTATTGGAGACGCCACCGCTTTCGTGGAACGCTCCTACGGGAGTAGTTTGGTCCCGCTCCCTGAGACATGGGAGGAGATCATTGCTCGATCGCAAGGCGAACGAGCACCACTTCTGCGGAGGGTAGTCCCCATAAGGGAACCGAACGGAGAGATTGTTGAAGCCGCCCTTAGTCTCGTAAACTACGAGCACTGGGTCATAGGCGACAGAAGATGGCTACTCTCACGTAAACGAACTGATAACGTGGGAGATTTGGCAACACAGTGGCGTACTGCGGCGGTCCGAGCTTCATTTGCTAATGCCGACCGCCCGGCCGATATCGTGTACGCACAAGCCGTACAGCAGAGGTTGCACCGTATCGAAGACAGAGAATGGATTCGAACCGGTGGACAGCTTAGGGATGCCCCCCTAGGTGACCTCTTCCCCCGCGGATTGCCCCGCCAGACCAGCATACTGGACTTCTGGGACGCTTCACAGCGTAGTGGCAACTAGTACCACCCGGATACTCCGGATCCACCCCGGCCTCGGCCGGCGATGGCATCCATTCAAGTACCTACGGGAAAGTTCTGGAAACGCACCTCAGGCATCGCTTGAGCTTCGGCCGTGAACGAAGGCAGCCGAACAGGTTCGCTAAAACCTATGCCATAAGGCTGTGGGAGAACCTTAGTACACTGCTTCACGAACGAGGTTTAGGGGCTCGCCTATGGCTGACGTACGAACCTTACCGTACCGAATAAGGGGAACGAATTTTGCCATTGGTGGACCTGGAATTTGATGTGGAGCCATCAAATACCTATTCTTAGTGTGGGAACGTTACCACTCTGTCGGGTCATGCTGTACACGGAATTACCCAATGTGGTTACATTATTCACACGGTTGGTAATAATGTTTCCCACAGGTAATCTCCGGTGTGAATCCTTGGTAACAAGGTTTAGTGACACTGCGCGTCACGTCACACAGGCTATCAGGTATTTAATACCAGCTGGCTGAAACTGATGAGGCACACCCGCCGAAAGCCCCCCTTGTCCGTCAAGACTGGGGACCTTTTTCAGCCAGTGCCTCTCCGCGCAATACCGTCGAAAACCACCCCCGCCACTCGCGAGGGTGCAGGAAAAAAAGAAGCGTATTGTACGAGATGCTGACGTTGAGATGCAGGATACCAGGCACTCCGGCCCCAGTGGCAGCAGAGGAGCTGCTACAATCCAGTCCCTTGTGGACAAAGCCGTCAACGCAGCCATTAAACGCACGTCCGGACAGGTGACTCTCATTCCAACATCTTGTTGTAATGAGGGTCAATTAACTCCTCTTTTAGAAACCTCTACCGCGCTCGAAGGGTGGTCGGGGTCAAGGCAAGCCGGACCAGCGAGGGGGCAGAAACGGAAAGTCTGCCCTCAACCAGCTCCCCCCGAAAGGACGAAAGGGAGGAGCGAAAGCAGCAGCGCATCAAGGAGGTTACGTTCCGCCTCCAGCAAGAAAGGCTCGGGCGAAAGCCGGAGGGGCCTTACAAAAGGCTGCTGCAGCAGGGAAGAAAGCTGCGAAGGGTGCCCGGCCTGGCGGCTCAGGCAAAGGCAAACGGGCTCAAACTTAAATAGCCCGTTGGACGATCTTGTAATAGAGGGTAGCGTACAATCCTGTGAACTTGTACGTAGCATTATGGACTCTCCGCGTAGCCATAATGGTTATAACAACTCCTTTTCTCGTTACGAGTACGGAAACCCTTCCACCATACCAGACATCGCACTGAGTATGCCACACCAGGACGCTGTTAAAGCTGTGGTTCTAAACACTCCCCTATACATTATGGAAGTGCTAAGGTTTAGAGACCATATACACCGCGGACCTGGGGTTTCAATCCCTACCGAAATTGAATGGGATCTGTCAGTTGGTATGAAATACTTGTTTCACCAACCTCGCTATGCGACACTCATAGACGATGCCTGGAAAGACTTTGTACGTCGATTCAGGTGGCGGATATACTTTCTATTCAAGGGCGACACTGCTACTTACGATCCAGATTATGACGTGAGGGAACCTTCTAAGAAGAAACCTCCGACATTACCGTTCTATATGGAGCTCGCTCTCCGTAGGGGCACGTCTTTTGTACATAACACTGTCAAGCGTATATCTGAGGAGACACAAGAGGACCCACATAAACCTCTAGGTCCTAAAGTGAACCGCGTGCGCCAGTTCTTGTTCGATAACCAACTTGTTATCACGCCTACCGACAAGAACCTTGGCATCTCGGTGTCAAAGAGGGACTGGATTATAAGTAAAACCAAGGAATGCATAGGAAACAGGGATGATTATAGGCCCCTGAATCCCCTTGAGTCAAGGCGCATTCTTGACGGGAAGTGTAACGAGATGGAACTTCTCGCCCAAATCGCAGAAACCTGGATAGACTATCTTGAAGGGTCTGTTTCTGAATTCTACCGGCACAGAATTACTACCCCCGGTAAGCCACACAATGTACCTGTGTTTTATGGAATCCCTAAAATACACAAAGAACCGGTTAAATTCCGGCCCATACTACCTTGCCACTCGGCTATTCAGAACCCCGCTGCGAAATTTTGTTCCAAAAAGCTCAAACCGCTAATCCAAGCGGCGCCCACCATTATACATGGGTCCAAGGACCTGGCGATAAAATTGAGTAAGCTGGAGTTGCATCCATGGAGAAAAGCGTTCATTGTCACTGGAGACGTTGTAGCGTTCTACCCTAATATCCCCATACGTAAATGTTTGGATAGAGTATACCAAATGTATATGGATCACTATTGGGGAAACAACCGCCGGCATGATGAATATCAGAATGCCATACAACAAGAATTCTTTAAACGCTCCCTGGAGGTGGGTAATACCCAGCTTATCACACAATTTGATGGGGTCCATTACGAGCAACGTAACGGGCTTGCCATGGGCGTAGCAGACAGCCCCGACCTCGCTAATCTATATGGGTTGGATTCTGAACTACGCTCTGATGTGCTCAAGCACCCATCAGTGGCCTTCTACGGAAGGTACATAGATGACTGCCTCGCCATCGTTTATGCCGACAATGAGGATGATGCGGCTAAAATAATGCGGGACACCTTAGTCATCGAAGATTGTGAGATCACTTGGGAGGCTTCTGATTGTCTACCGTTTCTAGATATGCTTCTATTCTTCGAGAACGGGAAACTCGAACACAAACCATATCGGAAGGCACGGAACCACCAAGAAAGGATTCCATGGATATCTGCCCATCCTTATGACGTCAAACGAGGGACGTTCTATGGGGAGATGTCGAGGCTAGCAACTCTTAGTAGTACCCTGGAATACTACTCGGAGGCCGTAGACGGACTGGTTGCCCTCTACGTGAAGAGAGGCTACCCTCTACCGTTACTATGTAGGTGGCGAGATAACTGTAAAAAAGTACGATGGGAGCAACGCCTCCGGGAAGAGGCAATAGACATGCCGGACGTACTTGTTCTCAAAACCCATTTTAACACCGCATGGAATTACTTTAATGCCTATGAACTTGGCAAAACTGTCATCGGTTATATGTGCGAATGGCTCGAAAGAGCCGAACGTATGGAATTCAATCGAGAATTCCCGCCCAATGTTCCGGGATACATGGACGAAAGTGAGGGACCACTCACGTTCCGAACCGTCAATAATGATGGCACTGAAGTCTACCTCCCAGACATTAGGAGAATCGGTATAATCAACCGTCGCTGGATCGTGTCTCGGAAACGAACACGAAACCTGTCTGACTTTGCTTCTATATGGAAGAAAACAGTTTTAGAACATCTCGACGCAAATTTTGGGGAAGAGGTAGCCATCTTACCTCCTCAACCCCCTCAATTACCTCACGGGGAAATCGATGACGAAGTAAACCCGCGTTCTCCAGGTTCCGACCACGAGGACACGATCTTCGGGGACCTTCACGTTCGATCCCGTGCGTCGCCCAGCTTGGGGTGGAAGGGCTAGCGCCCATTCCGTTACCCTCGCAGGGTCTGTTGCGGGGGGCTGAAATCTGAATTGGCAGCCCCCGGCACTTCTTGGAAGATACCTTGTGTAGGAGTATCGAAAGTACCCATCTCTTGGGCCAAAAAGATTGTTGATCTTAGCCTGGCTGTGTGTCCCACCGGCCTTGTTTGAGGGAGATCCTAGTCAGTCCTCGGGGTGGCGAAGCTACTCTGAATCATTGTGTTTTCCTCAGGAGAGGACACCTTCCCTCGGGAAAGTCGACAGAGTTAAGATGTCATGAGCATAGCCAACTACTGCGGTAAGTACTATTACTTCTAGGTGTGTATAAGGACAGCACACTTACCACACTTCGTCCAAGGTAACCTAACGAACCTAACCGAAGATTAACCTAACGAACCCTAACGTGGGTAGTACTTTGCACGCTTTGCATATTCTGGTGCTAATTAGTAGAATTTGATCCCTCAAAATAGCCTAACCCTAACCGAACCTAACAGGGGGCACAAGGCTGAATCCTAACCGGAACCTAACCGAAACCCGGTCCGGGCATCCCCCGGTCACGTGACGCTTACATAAGATGAGTCTAGACCAGTGACGTCATACTTAATCTCCGTCTATAGGTTCCGATCAAATGTTTCAAGAAGTTGTTTCAAGAACTCGTTTCAAGGGGCCGCTTCTTCGAAACATGTTTCAAGGGTCAAGGGTCAAACATAAGAAGGCCATCTAGAGATCTCGCCTGCAGCAAGATCCGGCCGTGTATTGGTTCCGTGTCGGTGGAGATTGTGATCTCCGCTGCGCGGGTAATGCGCAGATAGGTGCGTAAAGCACCCGTCTGAAACTGATCGGGTGTTTCAGCCCAGCACGTTACCGCGGAAATTAAGAGATGTGTCATATCCGCTGAGTAATTCTCTCATGCTATTGTTCTACTAACGCAGTAGTTTCTTCTCACCCTGCCTGTATAAAGGCTCGAGTGAGTGGTCGGATTTTATCCGTTTAACCTGTGCAGGTCTGATGAGTCTATCGACGAAACAGGTGGTTTGGGCAGACAGAACCCAAGCCTGTTACCTGCTTTAGGTTTTCAGACTCCCTCTTCAAAGTATCCACTCGTCGCACCGACCTTCGGCCGGTGCTCCTCCTCCTAACCGAAACCCGGTCCGGGCATCCCCCGGTCACGTGACGCTTACATAAGCTGAGTCTAGACCAGTGACGTCATGCTTAATCTCCGTCTATAGGTTCCGATCAGTGTTTCAAGAAGCTGTTTCAAGAACTCGTTTCAAGAAGCCGTTTCAAGGAACACGTTTCAAGGGTCAAGGGTCAAACATGAGAAGGCCATCAGAGATCTCGCCTGCAGCAAGATCCGGCCGTGTATTGGTTCCGTGATGGTGGAGATAATGATCCCCGCTGCACGGGTAATGCGCGGACAGGTGCGTAAAGCCCCCGTCCGAAACTGATCAGGTGTTTCAGCCCAGCACGTTACCGCGGAAATTAAGAGACGTGTCATATCCGCTGAGTAATTCTCTCATGCTATTGTTCTACTAATGCAGTAGTTTCTTCTCACCCTGCCTGTATAAAGGCTCGAGTGAGTGGTCGGATTCTATCCGTTTAACCTGTGCAGGTCTGATGAGTCTATCGACGAAACAGGTGGTTTGGGCAGACAGAACCCAAGCCTGTTACCTGCATTCTTAGGTATTCAGACTTTTCACTCAAGTATCCACTCGTCGCACCGACCTTCGGCCGGTGCTCCTCCTCCTCCTAACTCTATCGACGAAACAGGTGGTTTGGGCAGACAGAACCCAAGCCTGTTACCTGCATTCTTAGGTATTCAGACTTTTCACTCAAGTATTCACTCGTCGCACCGACCTTCGGCCGGTGCTCCTCCTCCTCATCAGAAATTAAACATATACAACTTGTAATCACTTCATTGCTAATATTTCATAAAACAACTATTTCACTTCCTTTTTGCTATCTTACCTGTAGCTGTTGCTATGGGCATGAGCCCCATGTTTGCCATGGGTGTCCTGGACACCCATATTCCATCTTCCACATCAGTAATTGTACATATACAACTTAAAATCATTTTATTTATAATATTGCACAAAACTACTATTTTACTTCTTTTTTACTATGTTATCTGTATCTATGTCTGGGTACATGAGTTCTATGTGCATCATGGGCATCCAGGATGCTTGTATCTCACACTCTCCATAAGTAATTAGTCATGTACACTTGTATTCACTCCAATAGTAATATTTTATAAAATCACTATTTAATTCCATTTCTATCATCTTATCTGTATCTATAGATGTGTATATAAGTCCCATGTATCCCATGGGCATCAAGGATGCCTATATTTCAAGCTTCACATTAGTAATTAGACATATACAACTTGTAGTCACTCTATCAGTAATATTTTATAAAATAACTATTATGCTATGATATCTGTAGCTATAGATATATACATGAGTCTCATATATGCCACAGGTGTTTAGGACACCCATAACCCACCCTTTGTATTGATAATCAGCCATATATAGCACTGTAGTAATTACTCTAATACTGATATTTCATAAAATAACTTTCATTGATTACTATTTCCTTAGCCAACATGAGCATCTGAAATGCTTGCATTTGTGTTTGAGTTGTGTGATCACATGATTACTATTCCCTTAGTCAACATGGGCATCTCGGATGCCCACACTCATGTCTAAGTTTTGTGGTCATGTGATTACTATTCTCTCAGCTAACATGGGCATCCAGGATGCCCACACTCATATCTGAGTCTTGTAATAATATAATTACTATTCCCTCAGCCAACATGGGCGTCTGGGACACCCACACTCATGTCTGAATCTTGTGATCATGTGATCACTATTCCCTCAGCCAACACGGGCGTCTGGGACGCCTGCACTCATATCTGAATCTTATGATCATGTGATCACTATTCTCTTAGTCAACATGGGCGTCCGGGATGCCCACGCTCATATCTGAGTCTTGTGATCATATAATCACTATTCTCTCAGTCAACATGGGCATTCAGAATGCCCACACTCATGTCTAAGTCTTATGATCATGTGATCACTATTCCCTAAGCCAACATGAGCATCTATAACATCCACACTTATATCTAAGTTTTGTAATCATATTTTTACTATTCTCTTAGTTAATATAGATATCTAAAATATCCACACTCATGCTTATATAGTATTATTACATTCACTCTATACTCTCATCCAACATTTGTGTTCTGCATCCCCCATATTCATATCTGTCTATATAGTTCACATCCATTCTATACTTTTATCCAATTTTATATCTATGAATTCTATTCTATTCAGTACCATCTCTATTTATACAAATGTCACCAATCAACTAATTATTTCCAATTTAAAATTAATCCATCATAGGGGCTTCTCCTTATTGGTAACCCTATCTTCCATATTGGGAACCCTAACTCTCCCTAGGGGAGGTAAAACAAGCTCATAACAGGGCTCTCAATATTCATGCTTTAATTAAAATATTGCAAACATTGCATTAGTTTTGTTGCTCACTATAAATATCAGTTTAATATGTTCTGATGCATTCTAACATAAGCAATTCATCATGTAATCTATAACAGATTCACCATGGTACAAACAATCCAAAATACCACTCTTGATCCACTTCCACCACCATGAAATCTCTTTCTACTACTCAAACCAATCAAATCAAATCTTTTTTGGATTTGAATCAATCCACTCACTAAATATCTGATTCTACTGGTGTCCACCACTCTACAATCAGTAGAATTTGCTCTAAACTTTGTCCTGACCTGGCTAGGTCCTCTGGTGGTCACTCTACCCTCATAACCCCTGCTAACATATATCATACTATTTATCTTATTAGAACTGGAAAGGCTGAAAATGCTGTCCAGGTTACCAAGACTCTTCAGGATATCAAGAACCATGCCATCTCTCCTCAGACTATTCATCATCACTTGAAAAAAGCTAGACATGAAGGCTATGGTGAAGAAAAAATGTCCTCACCTTACTACTAGTCATAAGAAGACTAGACTGGACTTTGTGTTACAATCTTCTAGAATAACCCAAGTCAACACCATAAGGACAAGGAAAGACATGTATAGGAGCCATGTAATGTGTCAAGTAAGAATGTCTTAAACTCAACAATCATCACTAGTGCTACTAGGGCACTGCTCTAATGTGGGGGGAACCCACAAGAGAATAGACTAAGGTTGCCCTTAGCTGTCCTGGCCTTATATACCTTGATGTATATACATCACATGACCTAGGTAACTACTATGGTCACTGGTACCCTGTACCCTATTGTCCTATGCATTGCCCCCCTTCATAATGGATCATAGTCAGACTGCACCTCTTCCACCATTCTGCACCTTATGCCCAGCCTCATGGATCAGGCATGCATTTAATGTCTAAGACCCTCATCTCCATGCAATCCAAGGCCCAGATCCCATCTTGTGGCAAGCTCCACTGAGATCCATTGTGGCCAATTCATAAGCCATTATCCATTATGCACTTGTGTCCATAACACTTTGTAGAAAGCCATCAGCACTGGACTGTAGAGAATTGGAAGCAAGTTATATGATCAGATGAAACAAAAACCAACAGGATTGGCTCAGATGGCAAGAGATAGGAATGGAAAAAAGCAGGAGAGGGCTTGAGTAATAGATTGGTGTAAGAAACAGTGAAGTTTGGGGGAGACTCTTTGATGATGTGCAGTTGTATGATATAAAAAGGGGTTGGAATGGCATGCAAGATTGATGGTAGGATGGATACTAACCTCTACCTACAGATCATAGAGGAGGAACTTTAGCAAACTTTGAAGTATTATGGCAAAACTCCAGATGATATTATCTTTCAGCAAGATAATGACCCCAAGCATACAAGCAAAAGAGCCAAGAAGTGGTTTGCTGAGCATGGGTTTAAGGTCATGGTGTGGCCAGCTCAATCTCCAGACCTTAATCCCATAGAACATCTATGGTTTCTTCTCAAGAGAAAGCTGGCAGAGTATTCAGAGCCAGCAAAGGGAATAACTGAACTTTGGGAGGGAGTACAAGCAGAGTGGGAGAAGATAGAGGTGGCAGAGTGTTAGAGATTAATTGAAAGTATGCCCAGAAGGGTTCAGGAGGTGATCAAAGCCAAGGGAGGATACACTTGATACTAGTATATAATATGTTTAATATCAGCAACAAAACTGTTGCAATGACATAGCTGACTTAAAGTGGAAATATTAGGATAGCCACCAGAGTAAGATCACATGACCCTGGTGTGATTTGACTACTATTTGATGTCACCAAAGCTAGATGAAGTTCCCACAAGTGTTTGCAGTGCACTTCACACACTACATTAGGGTTAGTCATCGCAACAGTTTTGTTGCTCAGTGTAGATACCCAGCCACAAACAGTTGTCACTCGAGGATTATCGCATGTTGGTGTGTTGACTGTGACATCTCCCCTAACCACGCACAGAAGAAATAGCTATATCTTCTCTCTCCCATGCAAGTTCGAGCAAAAGGAAAGGAAAAAAGATACCCTGCGCACAAAGGCACAATACTAATATATGATGTGAACATCACTCCTTGCCCCACATCTACGTTAGAGTCTGTCGACATCGACATCGTCAACGTCACACATTGACCCAAGAGCGCATGCACTTACCCGATCGCCAACATGAGCAAATATCCCACGGTGGACACGACCTGTTCACTGCTCGTCAACACTCTCAAAAACAAGGGTGTCAGCGGGATACGCACCAATGCTGCGATGATGCTCGCCGGAATGCCGTTCTTGAGGAAATCGACGTTGGTGAGGTAAACCTGTCCAAGATCGTCCTCTTGTGCAGCGCTAGCAATCAGTGTCAGAGCCAGGACACGAACGGAAGGAGGCAAGAAAACGTACGCGAGTTGGTTTGGAAAGCCAGACACTGGCATGCCCATTCCCGTAGAGCAGGCCAGGCCCGTAAGGAAGATGAGTAGATTGGCATGGCCGCCGGGAAGGTCTTTGCCTACTTGTTGTGCGATGGGGACGAGGAGCACGCTTGCGATCGTGTGGCTAATAAATGTCGAGACAACCTGCAAGTAATGCGAGATGGACGATATGAGAGATACAATGAACGACGAAATACGCGAGGGAGGGCGTACCAAAACGACAACAGAGAGCACGAGAACCACACTATAGAGCGACCGTCCTTCGAGTATGCGGTGAATAACACCATCCATGGTGTCCATAAGCCCGCTAGATCTGACGCCGTTTCCGAGCGCGATACCGCCCATGGCTAAGAAGACGATCGTCCATGCAAACTGCTCAAAGTCGTCCTACGAAGAAATAAACCAGCGTCAGCGGACGACACACCGACCCCCCGCGCAACTGTACCTTTTTAAGAACACCGGTCGCAAAGAAAGCGACTATCGGTATGATGGCGATGACACCCATATCTCCAATCGTGTCTTCGATTTGATGTTCGACGCACCACAGTCCAATCGTTACAAGGCATACCACGCTCACCCAGTATTGCTTGAGAGTAAAGGATTCCCTCGTCGGCCTAATCGCCCTTATCTCGATTTCTCCGTCTCCGTCTGGCGCACGGGCAGGTTGATAGCTCACAAGCAGGAGCAGCCAAATGAGTATGATGGAGATGATGGATACGGGCAGTGCGACGGCAAACCAGCTTCCCCAATCGAGTTGGGGGTCCATAAACCCAATGGCGATAAGGTTCTGCGGTGACGAGATAGGAGAGCTTTGACCGCCGATGTTGGCAGCGAGTGCAATTCCGAGCTGTGTACGCGCCGGCCAATCTGTCAGTGGCAGTCCTGTGTGAGCGGTAAGGACTTACGATCAAGCATGGCGCGAAAGAGGCTCTAGCAGGCAACGTTCGGAGAATAGGCTATACGGGTGATCAGAGAAAGACGCGGTGGTAACTGTCTGACGCACGCGAATCAGTGTGAAGCAGAGCGCGGGCGCGGCGACGTTGCTGAAAAGACATGTCAGACCTCTGTCAAACGAGGAAAATAAGAACACACCTAATCCACATGCTGGCAAAACACGACACGACCATAAAAGCCAAGAGCACCGTTCGAGGTTTCGAACCAGCCATGCTCAACAGGCGCGTGATCAACATCCGATCAATGTTCGTCTTGCTGAGTGCGGCGGAAATCGTCAAACCGCCGACAAGTAACATGATCGTAGGCGAGAACATGACGGAGAATACATGTCTGGAGGTGTGTGTCAACGACGTGTTTAGAGGGTAGATCCACGACGTACTTGGTTGCATCGGGTGTCGACAGCGGCACGGGGTTCTCGTCATCCGAGCGGATGACCTTGAAGACGACCAAGAGAAACGGAACGAGAGTCGAGGTCACAAAGAGCGGAATCGCCTAAACGGCGTCAACTCGAAAGTCGTATGATAGAAAAATCACGCACGTACTTCGGACGCCCACATAATTGTGCTGAAGATTAGGATGGCAAAGCATTTGTTCGCTTCGGGGCTATCCTTGACAACGTGCGTGTTCACGAGCACGACAAACACGGTGACAGCGACAATGAGGGAGACTCTCTTCCGCTTCAGCCTAAAGCGCCCGAGGGGCGTAGGGATACTGACGATGCCGGTCTCCTCCTCTCGAACCAGGATGGCCCCACCCATCAGGTCAGAGTCATCCGATACGCCGCGGCGTTCCTGCGCCAACATCTGGCGCCAGACAGTGTTGCGTTCCCAGGCTACATGCTCTCGTTGATGGACCTTGAGTTGTTGTACAGCGGCGTTGGGGTCATCGCCGGTGACGCACTTCGCGTACAAGGTGACGAGACGGTTTAATGCGGCCGTGAGCTTGTCCTTGGAGCTCTGGAGAAAGGGAAGACGTGTCTCCACTACGTCGTGCATGTAGCGGTCTTTGAGCTACAGCGCGCGCGTGAGACAGATGTGAACATGTCGCATACACGACCCTACCTCGTTGTACGTGACCTTGTCATACCTAGCACCAAAGTCAGAAGATTCGACACGAACGCACTCGGGGCTTACTTTTTCAATATTTTCCGGAAGCCGGAATAGTTGACCTCGACGTATGACTTTAAAGAGGAAAAAGAGACGTAGAGGTTAGTAATCCTGCGTTTGAATAAAAGGCGAATGTCCCAAGCGTAGTTGGTCTTGGCAGTCCATACGCTCTCCGTTGGGACTGACGTGATGCTGTCCCTCATGTTCATGAGCCTATCGGCGATGCGTCCCATGGGCGACTTGCTCGAACTATTGCCGCGCGGTCGGGAAGAGGGCGAACGGGGGGGCTCGAGGTCGCGACCGTTCTCAGGAGAGGAAACACTCAGACGATGACCAGATGAAGGACGCTGCGCGCCTTGTGAGACGGTCAGTGCGGACGTGCGGAGTGCAAGGTCGAGAGCTTGCCTGATCCACTGCGGGGACGAAAGCTGACCGAGCTGGACTTTCTCCGACGTCGCCTTGGGACGGTTTCGTCCTCGAAATGGACGTGGTCGCCGCCAACCTGCTCGTCGTCGTCGTCGTCGTCGTCGTCCTCATCGTCTACGTAGTCGTCCATGTAGCGTTCCCAGTCCGCCGTTCCGGCCTCGTCTTGCTCGGCGACGAGGTCCTCGAGCGTTTGCAGGGCATCGAACAGCTCCTGTTCCTTGTCTTCGTAGAACAGAGATATCTTTTGTAGCTCCTGGTTGAGAAGCGGCACGAAGACGCCGTCGATCGAGGAAAAGTCTGGCTGCTCGACAAGTGCGGTGCGTTCGTTGGCCTCGAGATCAGCGTTTGCTCGGGTGAGGCGGTGATGCTCCTTTTCGAGCAGGTAAATGTGGCGTTTGAGGACGTCGTAGCTAAAGCCACGTGTGAGCAACAGGAGCAGCGAGGGCAGCAAGCGGGACGACGCACGCGATGTACTCGTCCCACCAGTCCGCGACGGCGTTGAACTTGAGGGCTGAACTAGCCGGAGTCAATACGGGGACAGACTCGACACGGGGAAAGTCGCACCTGAACTTCATGGCGAACGTGCGCAGAGAATGCGGTGTGTGCTGTGAAGGCAGGGGACGCAGAGGGATCTGCTCAGCTGGTTGGTCGACCTGCCCAGAGGACCTCGTTGAGGGCGGTATGGCTGGTTCGTTCGCTGGGGGGTGACGTTGGTCAAAGTGCTGTGTCGGCTTTTCGGACTCGCGGGTGCTGACAGAGACGCGGTCGACGTGCAGGAACGCACCCGTCGTGCCTGTGGTCCCACCACACCATCCCCCCCCAGGCAAACCAGGGCTGCTCGACGTGCCACCGTCCGTTCCTCTGCATGCGGTGACACGCACCGACCGCTGCTGCCCCGAGGCACGGAGAGAGGCACGGACCCGTCGGGCCGGGCGGTGACTGACACCAAACACCCACCTCACACACCTTCTGCTGTCCCCAGCCCCCCCTTCCTGTCTCCAGCCATGATCGGAACAAGTCGCCACCGCTCGGCGGCACGATGGCCTCAACGTTCCTTTGCAAATTCATACCATTCATCCGTCTCCAGTCGTCCTCGGCGTCCAGACGGCAGCCGACTTCTCCGCGTGCTGCAGTAATGCGCCACTGCCGGTTATGCGTGCCACCGCCAACGCCAGCCAAGTCCCCTTCAAACATGTCGGCACGCCTAGAGTCCTCGGCGCAGCCTCGACCGTCAGCGGGCTTCCTCTTTCAAGCTAATCGCAGCCAAGATCCAGTCGTTCGCCGGCGTATAAACCATTCTCCGGCACGTAGTCGCCCCACTCGATCCGCCTGCTCGCTACATACTAAACGCCGCCTTCCTCTTCGGGACGTCGACGTCCGATAATCTATCGCTCCTGTGACGTTTCGCTTTACCCCGCTTGCAGTGTGCACGACAACGACACGCTTCGAATCAAAATGTTGGCACACGGTATCCCCGCGCGCAGCCCACCGGAAACAGCGTACAATCAAAAATGGAACGAAACGACACCCAAAACGAATTCCCAAGCGTCCGTCTCCCTCTCCCCTTCCTCCGTCTCCCCCTTCCCCATATGGCGTCTTTCTCGCGCGTCCTGTGGGTCGTCTGCATCTCCGTGCCCCGCATCTTTGATCGACTTCGAGTACCTCCGAGGGGCTGGGACGCTCCGAACCGACGTACGCATCACATGGTTATATCCACGCGCGTTCGTCGAACCTCGTTGTGGGTCATCATCGCCGCCGATAGATCTTGTCTCGACCCCGCTCACAACGCTACCCCCGTGTCTGGTCCGGTTGTCCCACATCATCACTACCAGGATACAGGAATCGGAGTGCCGAGGTCCCCGTTCTCTCCCTTCCGAGCCCGAGACACGTTCTCCTGTCGCATGTGGACCCAGTCACCCGTCCGCTACCGAACACGTCACGTCGCGACGAAACGCAAGCGGACAGACAACCTCGAGACTTTAATATAATAATAATAATGGCGGGACAGCTCCCGAAGTCTAAACGTCAACCGTCGTTTCCAAGCCGTCCAAACACACGTCGTCGCCCTTGCTTGCTCTCGCCGCTAACGCATCTCTTCTTATCGTCATGACAGGGGCGACGATCGGACCTACACGGCAGGATCCCCGGGCACAAACGCCGTGACAAAACAAGTTTCCCCCCTCCCCCCCCCACCCCACCCCCTCTCCCGGAGTCGGCCTCAAACAAGTAAAACTCGAACCTGGGTGATTCAAGAATTCGACATGAAACAGTTTTGAGACTCACAATTTCCCGTGACCGGGCAGCGTAACACACTGTTCCGACGTTGCTGTTGGACCGGGGCGTCGAGACGAAGAGACCAAAAAAAAAAAAAAAAAAAAAAAAAAAAAAAAGTCTGTCGATTCCAGGGCGTGCTACCACGCTCACTCAACACGATCGGTCGTATATGATCTGCAACTCCGATCGTCGTCCAAACTGCTTATATATACCCTCTGACGATGTTACAGGAGACCCCGACCGGCGGTCATTCGATCATCCCGACGGTCCTGAATCCATCGACGATAGACGCCAAGCATCTTACCGTGGGTGCGATCTCGAAACAAGGATGAACATCACCGCTCGCAATGAGCAGTCTGATCTCGACGGAACGTATCCATCGCGAGGAGAAAATATGCGCTTATTACATAGCCTATTATGATCTTCACCGTATAATACAACTAGCGGACGGTTCCAACGAGGTTTTTTTCGCTCACAGGGCGTATGCGCGAGCAATGATTACAGCAAGGGCCACTCTTGTTGGTGACCAAGGATTGTGTACCAGGTGCGATGATGCAAAATGACGAAGTACAAACTATGCAGGGGAATCACTAATGTGGTATGGGGAATAGTTAAGCATCTCATAGGGCGATCCAAGGAACGCAAAGAAAAAACCACGAAAGAAAAACCGAAATAGAACAAAAAGCACGTGCATGAGGACGGCATGGGGAAAAAGGGTGTGCCGGGGGAGGACGAAACATCGGGATAAGAGAACGCCGACAGCACGGCGGGCGCGAGCGCTACCATGGTCGCATAGGCCGTCTGACATGCTCGGCCTCACTTTCGTCGCTCTGTGGCGCCTGACGTGCAGAAAGACGCCTGTCTGGACCCGCGGACAGTGCCATGGTCTTCCGGTGGTAATCACCTTCACCACTCGTCTGGTGGTAGTCTGTCGCACCGCGGTGGTGGGCAAACCCACGGTAGTCCGGATGTTCAGATACATAGGACACCTGTCCATGTCCGTCCGGCTGCTGAACGCGGCTTTTGAGCGTTGAAACATTTCCTTCGGTCGATCGTGGGGTCGCAGGAGAGATGGGCGAGGCCCCGCCTGCTGAGCTGCCCTCGTGCGAGGAGCGCTGCGTGGGGCTGAACTCGGGAGATGAGGTACTCGTGGGCTCATAGCAGGCCCTCGCACGCACGGGGTCACTCGACCACGATGCAGCCGTCGGAAATGACTGGCTAGATCTATCATATCATAAGCAAAGGGCTTTATCAATGGAGCGGACAACAGACCTCACGGACATGGAAAACGAGCGGTGTCTTGGCCAACGGGCATTGGACACATCAGACGCTACGTCGTCCATCTTTAGTCGCTCGAGGACAGCTGCAGAGTCTTGCGACGACACGCCGCGCAGATCCTCGAGGGCCGATATAGGAGGTAATGCATAAGAAGGATTGCTGACGTGACGGGGTGGTGCGAGGGGTTGGATAGGTGGCAGCTTGATCTCGTCGCCGGGCAATCTGATGCCTGGCCGTGAATCCGAGACGGGATCATGGAGGGAGATGGAGGGAATATCGAGGGACATGGACTCGACTGAGCCTTTGCGGTGTGCTACGGCGGGGCTGGGGTAAGGGGAATAGCGCGATCGCAGCGAGCGGTCGCGGACGAGGGGCGACGTGGATCCAGGGGACGGCTGCCGACCTCGTTGTATCGGAGAAGTGACACGTGCATCGGGGAGTTGGCGAGGCGGTGGATAAGAGTACGGTGCATTGTATATGCGCGGAGAGGCGTCTTGGTCAGAGCGATGATAGAGTGGTGCATGGTCGGCCGGACCAGGCAGGACGGGAATAGCGGAAGACCAGGACGGCTGGGCAGGGGAGGTGGATGGTATAGGCGCGGCGGATTGATTTGTCCGCCGAGGTCGCCGGCGTCCAGATGCGGTGGACACAACCTGGCCATAGCCTGCCTGATCGGGGGAGAGACAAGTAGCGGGGAACGTGGGACTACGGAGACGGTGAATTCAAAAGCGCGAGGGCATGGAGAGAGTCGACATTACCCAAAGAGAGGGACGAGATCATCACGTATTGGCCACGCAACACTGGAGCGGGTGAATGTGGAGGCCAAGGATGGAAATGAAAGAGGCACATACCGACGTGACAGGCGAAGGGCGACCTAACAAAGCGAGATGAGGCGGAATGGACGGCACGGCAGGGGAGACGCTCACCTCGTAAGGCATCCAGGTTCCTTGTATTTTGAGATAGCCTCCGCGCACCCGACGGATGACAGAAGCGAGGTCGGGTTGGGAATCGATCATCTTGACGATGTCGGCTGAAAAGGGCTAAATGGGGGGGGATAGGACATTACGCGGAGAGACCGACCTTTGGAATTGCCAAGCGCTGGAGCATGCGATGAGCACGGGTGACGGGGACAGAGCGAGACACGCACCTTTCCAAATGCCGGTCCAGAGGATGTAGCCGTCGTCGATGTCCATCATGATCCACTGGCCATTGAGAGGGTACTCGTAGACGGGGCTGCGGAGGTGTGAGCACGAACGGTGGGAGCGGGGGGAGAAGCTGACATGTAGCCCCGTGGATCGTTGCTGGTAATGTACCTGCCCTTTGTGACCTGGTGATGCGGGCTGGCGTAGGGACGGAAGCGAGTTCCAGCGGCGGTGGTGGTGGTGGTGGTGGTGGAGGGGGAGGAGGAATCCATGGCGGGGGCTGAGATCAGGGTGCGGTGGGGGGGGAAATATAAGTAAAGCGAAATCCGGGAAATGAAGACTCCGCGGCAAATTTGGCAGCGCAACGGTCTCGGGGCCACGTCGACGAGGAAATGTCGCGTTTGTGACCAGTTTCCTGTGACATGAGTGCACCGAGCGTGACATAATCTCGGCAACCGCAGCATCACAGCAACAAACCCAAATCGGGAAGCAACGTGAACGAAACTGGGTCACCGAAGCCCTGCTGTTCCCTCGGCACCGCCAAGATCCCAGATCCAGGCACCCACGCTGTCCCCCGGGGCCTGACTCGCCATCGGCCCGCCCTCCCGCCTGGCCCCCCCACCGACGCCAACAAGGTTTGACGCCACTCCGCGCTTCAATCCTTCTCCCAGGCAGTCGCCACGGCACGCAGTCTCCCGGACACGCCCGGCCACTCCACCCCGTGCAGCTGTGCCGCGCTCCATGAAACAGGGCCGCCCTTGCCTAGGCGTGTCCACCCGCCAGCGTTGGCAGCATGCTCTGTCGTGGAAGCGCAATATAACCCGATGCGGATTCGAAGCCCGTGCCTTGAAATTGGAAGCAACGCGCACCGTCGATCACCCTCGATGACTCACCCAACAACCCTTTCCCAGCCCTCCGAGCCCTCCTCTCATTCCCCGTCCGTCGGCCGTGAAAATGTGTGGCTGCAACCATGTGTGCGAACGCCTTCCGTCGGTACCGAGCCCCGCCCTCTGCATCCGTCTCTTTGCGACCCGCCACACCCTCGGAACAACCCTGACGCCGCATCCTCATCGTCTGCAATTAAATTACAGCACAACCGCAACACACACGCCCTCTCTACGAATCAGGCATAATCCTCCTCCTCCTCCTCCCTTACATCTCCCCGTGTCCATGCCCATCCGCCGCGTACCGGCGGAGCACCTCCCGCGCCTCCTCGCCTCCCTTGCTCGTCGTGTACACCACATCGCTCAGCTCAAACCCGTTGAACTGGCTCGCAGCACAGATCGTGTACGCACCCATCTCGTGCCATCCAAGCCAGTCTCCAACTTGCAGTCCGCTCGGCAGCATCACCGACTTGCACACCTGATCCAGCGAGTCGCATGTCGGCCCCCACACGCTGCTCGAGGACATGGCCTCCGTCCCAGACACATGGAAAGACCCATTCATGGACAAAACGTGTGGCGCCACCACTTGATGATCAAACATGATGCAGTTAAAGGCTCCGTACACCCCGTCGTTGATATAGTCTGTATTTATAGCTTGTCAATAAAAAGAATCCATAAGGAATGCTCCATACTCACACATCACGCTGGGCTCCTCCGTTGTCGTTTCAGAATCTCCCTGTTGCTCCGAAGATCCCTCGTTCATCGGCGCCCTCCGGGCAATGATATTCGTCGCCAAGCTGAATGCCCGAGATACGTAGTATCGCCCAGGCTCCGCAATCACCTTGATTCCCGACCGGTCCGGAAAGTAGTGTTGAATCGCCCGTGTTACCACAGATGCCGCTACTTCCAAGCGTCTGTCTTCGAAGCCACCCCCGACATCGAGCAGCGAGAATCGGTATCCGACCCGCGCCCCCATGTCAAACGCATCACGTGCACGTCGCACGGCGTCCTCGTAGATGGTCGGATCATAACATCCGCTCCCGACGTGGAAGCTCACCCCGATGACATCCAGGTGTAACTCGCGCGCTTTCGCCAACAGACGAGGTACTACCTCGAGAGGTGCCCCGAATTTGACGCCGAAACGGCAGATACTCTTGGAGTCGTCGGCGAGGATACGCACGATGAGCTTCGCCCCAGGATGCGTGCGCGCAACTTTGTACAGCTCGTCCTCGTTGTCAAATGTCATCTTGTCCACACCCACTTTGGCAGCGCTTCGGATGAACGACGTCGCCTTGCATGGATTGGCGAACAAGATCCGGTTCGGCTCTACCCCGCCGAGCGCTAATACCTTGGCGATCTCGCCGTTGGACGCACAGTCAAAGCCAGCGCCCAACGCAGCCAGCAACCTCAACACATACGGGTCGGGGTTGCACTTGACGGCTGTCACACATGCCCGTGAGGAACAGAGCAAGACCGACAAAGTAAACTACAGACCATAAAAGGGTTCAATGTCGGGCATGTACTGAAGCCAGCGTTGGTGTTGGCGGTATACTTGACCAAGGTCGGCCACAAAGAAGGCTTTCTCAGCATCAATCCTGTTTTCGGCCGCCTTGTATGAGGCATTCATGATCCCGTTCCTAAGATGGATGTCGGGGTGCCCTCGGTGGAGCGGCGGGAGAGTGGTAAAGATCTCTTCAGCCTCTCCCTCGTCTACTGTCAAATCAGGTTTTTCATGAATCAAAGACGGGTCCTCTGGTCGGTCCAGGCCTGGTGTGTCGCGAAATCCCGGAGAAGCTGGAAAGGAAACTGCCCCCTGGAAGCCGACGGGAGCCGCTGGAGAGAGTATATCGACCCGAGACATGGTTGATTTATCGGGGAAAACCAAAGGATCTATCGTGTCTACACGGATATGGTGTGTTTTCTCGAAAAAGGGTATGTTCACGTGCTTGAGTTTAAATTTTGGAAACCTCGAATTACCGAACCAGAATCGCCACGGTTGTGGAGGTGCCGGGCTAGCCAGGACGGTAACGGATGGGGTCTACTTCAGAAGAAACTGGATCCCCGCTTCGGACAGCGAGGAAGGGGGCAAGAGAAAAAAAAAAAAAAAAAAAAAAAAAAAAACAGACAAACAAGGAGGTCAGAAAATGGAAAAAATTGTAAAGAACAGAATGTCGCTGCTAAGGAGGTTCGCCTTTGTCGAGAATGAGAAGAGAGGGCAAAGAGAGAGAGGTTTTATGACATACCACGAACTGATGACCACCTGGAAACAGACGAATGAATGAGCGCAGGTGTAAGAAGGGAGTAACCGGGATGAAAAACCCACTCAAGGGCCAGCAGGCGGAGATCGTTATTCCTTCCCTGATCAGTAATGGTGGAACTGGGGGTCTCTGGAGGTCGCAGGGGATGCTCTAGGGCCCAAACGACGACCGCTAAGGGAATTTGCGATGTGTGAAAGCGTAGCAAAAGCGATTGGTAGTTGGTTTTTGACAAGTTGCTCGGTACGTAGTTCGCAAGCAGTTCGCGAGTAGTTCGGGTTAAATTTTTCTGATCGGTTGATGCAGTATTCATTATTATGTAAATGGCGTGGCTGCTCTCCATTCCTCACAACAACGCCGACGCCGACTATGAGGCCATGCAGTCGCATGTATATAAGGACCTGACATCGCCTTCACTGACCACGGCCCTTCAACGACTGGCAGGACCAACCAGACACAGGGCGTTATCCCCTCAAACCATGATCTATACATGGCGGCCACTCAAGAATCTTCCAGGGACCCACAAGCTCCGACCCCGTAATGGCCCACGTCAAACGGCAATGATTTCCTTCCTGGGGGGTCGTGCCGCATCACACACGGTACACGTTACTTTATGCAGTCGCCTTCTGGATTCTGCGCAGCCTCATCGCGCCGCATGCAACATGTTCCGGCTCGAAACACACGATCCACGCACCCTTCCTTCATTTCATACCGCTCGGGTCTCGCTTCAAAACGTGGCCGTCTCCCATCATTTCCGAGCGTCCACCCACCACGCACTCGTGTCCCTGGGATTGCAAGCTCCTCCCAACCAGCGAACCATGATGATTCAGTCAGGCGGCACGCACAGATGGTGTGTCGCATTCCATTCCCCGCGGTTCCTGCATCTTGGACCTGGTCGTGTCGCAGTTCAGGAGAGAGCGGCAAACACCTTGGAAAGCATCGCCTCCCCGAGACGAGGGACGGAGATAAATGACATGCGCGCTATACCCCGCGGCCAAGGGCAGGACACCACGAGGGCAGATAGCCGTCAATGACCCCTCACTAAGGCTTCTTTCTCCCCCGAACGCGCATTTGGAAAGTTTGGCATCGAAAGCGCGCATCGCGTGGTGCAGGATCCCGCAGGCTCTTTCTCGTCATGTCATATTGTTGTGCCGCATCCCCTTGTGCCCTGACCCAGTCTGTTCGGGAAAACTATCGAATTTCGTACTGACACCTACCCAAAGTCCCGGTTCAAACCGCCGCCGCATCAACAAAACGACGACCCTAAAAATTTCATCCTTCTCCAAATCCGTTGCCTCTCCTTTTTTTTTCATCTAACCAAGATTGGCATACGACTTGGGACCTCTCACGAGGTTGGGCGTGAATCACAGGTCCGCTCGCCGGAGCGTCACGTCAACGTGAACATTTTAAACACTTGGGTTAGGCACGTGCTGTATCATCACCCATCCCCTCGCCCGACCTCACGACGCATCTGGTATACCATAATAACAATATGATAATAATAATATTTCCACACGCTGTTATCGGCACAGCCATCTAAACTTAACTATCTTTCCGTAAATTTCGATCGAGGGACCCCTCTCGAAGCCTCAAACAAGCTTCATATTCGCGGGAGGAAGGGCCGCCCAGTGTGTTTTGTTCCGTTCCAACCGATCATGGCGACGTATGAACCGGACGAGTACATAAGGGTGTTTGTGTCATTTTGGTCACTTGCCCTCCATCCACGCGTGATCGGTGTCGTAGCGCGGAAAAAAAATAAAAATAAAAGAAAGAAACGACATCGTTTGTTGATGCTGTGCGGATTGGCAACGACGAGGGAAAATTGTAAAGTTCCGACAGAACGTTCTTGGTATCGCGTAACAATTTATAGCAACGACGGGGTACCTGAAGGTTCTTTGGCGACCCGGTCAGGGCAATTCTGAGCTTATCTCATGATCCAGAGATGGGTCGCCGTTGTGCGCGTGTCCAAGGTGCCGCATCGTGCTTTGCCCTTGCGATTTGCTGGTGCTGAGCGTGGTAAATGATGCTTCTCCGGTAGCCAGCGCATCAGTAAGCCGTAAGTACAGCTATACGCTCAGCAGAATATGCCACATGATACCGGGCATCATGTGAGAATATGGCGTCGCGATCTTCTTGTTGCGCGGAAGGGGAAGAGGGTTCTGAGAATACTGTGATGCCGTCAACCAGTGGGTCCATGCGTGTAATACCACGGTGCTGTTTGGCTCGGTCAACACACCATCACCCCATCCGTCAGATGTCCGACGCGTAAGACAATTTACGTAGCAAAGAAGTCAAGGCAACGAGGACTTTAACAACTCGTAGCGAGACCGCTAGCCAAATTCACGCCGTCTCTCGACGCAGGTCACTGATCATTGGTCGGTCGATGGATGGACTGTACTACTGGCGCGGTTAGAACCGATTGCTTGGGAATTGCCATCTGCGAACTTCCGAAGGGGGTGGTCCTAGGCCTCGGCTATTGCTGGTTACCAGCTAAACATAGTTAACTATCCAACTAATCAGTGGTAGATGGATCGCACCCAACAACATGAAGGCGACGGACCGAGGTGTTGGCAGAGTACGATCAACCCCGCGGACATCGTGGCGGACGTGCGGTAAGGTAGATAGTGCGGATAGTGTCTAACGATCCCACTCTATCAAACCTCCAAGGGGCAAATGTTGTACCACCACGCGTTTGCCCAAAACCTCGGCCTACCAGAGTAAGCGTGTCAGTACGATCGAGACGCACCGCATGGTTGACTTGCCTGATACATTTCAAACAAACCCTTGTTCACCTTGGCCCAACTTTGCACGTGTGTTGCAATTGAGTATAACTGGGATGAATGCTCGAAGAATGGGCCATGCTTGACTTGATGGATTCTTGCGATTGCCATGAAATACAGATTGTCAAAGCTATCGACGGGATGAGCACCTTTATCGAGTTTAACGTCGAGAATAGCGTTGACGGGTATTGTTGCCTGATCTAGAAGAGAAAGGACGCAACGAAGAGTTGGTATGAGCGGTACATCGGGAGTGGGTGAGGCATACCTCGGAGCTGCCCACTTCCAAAGAGGTAAGGGAGAAAGCTGTAGTCATCCAAACCCCAAACCCCGTGACTCCCCGCAGGCTCGAGCTTGTAAGTATCCTGCAAACGCCAGCAGAGGCGAAGGTAGCGCACAAAGACACGAAGGACGAGGGCACGCTCGTCAGGTGGGTGCGGGTGGACAACGCGAAGGAGCATGAGGGCACAAAGAAAGAGGGTGAAGGCAGTCTCGTGACCAGTGCCGTAGTCGAGACGACGAAAGCTACCAAACGATTCGAGAAAGTAAGGTTTGAGGAAGCGAAGGGCGGGAGCATAAATGGGACCAAGTAAGGTTCCCAGGAGGTGGTCAGACTCCTGCGAGGTGTGTGTAAGCGGCGCACAGTCGCATACGTTCGCGGTGTGTGGTACTCGCCTTGACGAGGCGGTCGCCCCAGTAGTCTCTGAAGACTGGGTTGCCAAAGCGTGGTATTGCTGTCCCGGCGTTGCACGTTGGTGAATCGTCAATCCACTTGTCGAGGGCGCTGAGAATGGCCAGAAGGTCCGTGATGGACTAGCAGCCATGTGGATCAGGACTGGATTGGTCACGGTGGAGCGCTCTTGCCCTCACCTGGCTGTAATTCTGAGGTGCTTCGCCCGAATCGAGCGCGCGTGGAACGTCGTATCCGACAACGGATTCGTTCAATCTGCGCAGGAACAGCTGATAATCATGGTACCCTGTAGTGAGCTTCCAACAACCAACATCCTCGTCGAAACGGATTTTTTGCCCCGGCGGCTCGATAGTGTTGGCTAGGTCGGATAGTGAAACCTGGCGAAGGTCTTGTAATATGTACTGGGTAGTCATGTTGCAATCTGTCCAGCGGTAGAGAAGGTTGGCCACTACGTTTCCTCTTCGCCTGGCAATGGGCCAATAGGGGTAATGTCACATGACACAATTACATAATACTGCGTTCAAATCATGCAGTGCCATTCTTTTTGACACGCCCGTGTGCGCTACCATCTTTGTCGTTCAACACATCCACCACGACGGACACAAATTCACCACTATGCCGCCCTTCGATGACTGGAATGTGATCGACGGGGAGGAGGAGGAAGAGCTGCAAGACACATCAGTCAGTCTACAGGGTCCCTGGATACCTTCCTAGTAACCCCTATTTCGTAGTTCTTTGAAGGGAAACGAGACGTGATTCTGTTTTGTATCGACTGTTCTCAGTCTATGCATCAGCTGAGAGACGATCCCATGTACGAAAACGTGCAGACGTCCCACCTCCTTACAGCTCTCGATGCTGCCATTCAAATCCAGAAAAAGAAGGTTGTCGTCGGCCCAAACGATTCTGTTGGAGTGTTACTGTTCAACACAGTGAGTTCACATTCGTGTCAATTTCTGACGGGGTGTTCGACGATACCAATTTTGATGCAGACGCGAGTCAACGAGGTCAGGGGTCATGCTTCAGAGATTAAGAAGAACTCTTTCGTGTACCAACAAATTGCACCTATAAGTGCACCCACGATACAAGAACTCGTTCGCTTGGTTGACGGTATTCGTGTTCTCTTTTCGACAATGTTACTTTACTGAACGGTTCCTTCACAAGAGGCCAGAGAGAACCCGGATCTACTCCGCAACACCTTCCCCCCCATTCAAGGAAGAAAGATGCCCATGGGTGATGTGTTCACGAGTTGTAACTGGGTGATACGCGATGGGTTGTGCAGCTTTCGTGCTTCGCAACGAATATCGATGTTTAACTAATTATTTTTAGTGCACCCAAGACAGCGTCAAAGCGCGTGTTTTTGATTACGGACGATGATAACCCGCATCCAAATAGCAAGCAGCTGCTTACATCTTCCAAGACAACTCTCATCGTTTGTGGCTCGTGCACATGGTGCTCAGGGTCATCTAATTATGTCGGCAGGACCTCACTCAAGCTGGCGTGCAAATCGAGCCATTTTTTATGTCCACTTCAGAAAACCCATTTGACCCAGCAAAGTTCTATTCTGTCAGTTCCAAACGTTTTTTTTGTGTGATAAGTACGACTAAACATAGCATAATAGTCTGTCTTACCGGCCGGTAGCCCTGGCGAGGACGAGGACGGAGACGAGGATCCGGGGATGCTCCCAACTTCCATTTCAATCACTAGGATTGATGACCTCCTTTCTCAGATGCGGTTTCATGAGGTCCCAAAGCGTGCCTTATTTAGTATTCCGTTTGAACTCGGAAAAGGATTGATGATCGGCATAAAAGGGTACGTTTCTTATCCGCTCTGTGTAGTGTCCTGCGGTGCCTTAGCGCCTATCAGCTACGGTCTAATTACTGAACAAAAGAAAGGGTCATATAAGTACTTTATTGATCTGGGAGACCGCATGGAGGTGGCGAATAGCCGAACGGTCTATTTTGACGAGGTTCCTTTCGTATCCTACGACCGTACAACGAATGCCCTGACTTCCCACATTCTCATAGGATCAACAAGTGGAGGTAGATCGCCGCAAGATATTATTTGGCGGGAAGTTGGGTACTAGTACGGCAGACGTTGCTGAGGAAGATGAGGAAATAAGCATGGCGGTAACGAGGATGGTGAAGCTTGGTCACAGGGTAAAATCACTGTAGGACGCATTGGACGACAGAGTGCTGACATCTACACAGCCGTTCTATACCGCAGAAGAAATCCGATCTTTCCGTACTTTGGACCTTGAACCTGGTGACACTGACTCTAAGCCTTATTGTATTGTGTATTCATATCATCACCTCTCTAGGTCTGAAACTTCTTGGTTTTAAGAACAAGTCTCAGATGGCATTTGAGGACAATGTCAAACATGCCTTGTTCATTTACCCGGATGAGCTGGTGAGATGATTCGAAGTCGTGGATCATCTCCTATCTAAGCTTCCTGCTGTAGAAATATTCTGGAAGTAAACGCACGTTTAGCGCCCTGTTGCAGAAAATGCTAGAGAAGGGCAAGATTGGGCTGGTCCTCGCCCTCGTCCGACGCAATGCAATTCCTATTTTCTGTGCTCTCGTGCCACAGGTGGATGACGCCTAGCTTTTCCTCTAGTCTGCTAACCTCGAACATACTTTTAGGCCGAAAAGGTGGAGGAGGGCGGATGGAGCGAACCTGCTGGATTCCATCTCATCTTTTTGCCTTTTGCTGACGATATCCGCGCTCCACCTATTACTGAAGCAATTAGAGGCACGTCGATTCGCTCTCTCGATCCCTCCTACTTATTTTTCTTTGGGAATAGCTACGGAAGAAGCCAAGGATGCTGCAAGAGCCTGGATCGACAAGTTATGTGTTAAGAGTGGTGCATACCCCCCGGATTCGTATCCGAACCCTGGTATGCACGCATCACCTTAGTTACATGCTCCCTTCTTCAATCAACCTCTCAGCGCTTGCGTACCATAACGCTCAACTCCAGGCAAGCGCATTCCGTGAAGAGTTCGATAGCGAAGCGTTTGAAGATCTGACACGGCCTAAGTACGATATGATTCACAAGGTGGGGGTAGCTGCTGTTGTCTCTTGCAGGATTAACTGACGTCGTCAGCGTGCTGGAGCACTGCTCAAAGAGTGGAAGAAGGTGTTGTCAAGTGACGAAAACTACAACGCCGTGCTCGCGACGACGGGAATGAAGAGACAACCAGTTCGTTGCCGGGTAATTTAGTCAGCATTGTGCTAACGATAGAGTTTTGGCCAGGACGTCTCTGTAGACGAAGCAGACCTTCGAAGTAAGTATGTGGCGGGAACGCTTGGAAAAGTGAGTCGGGTGTCACTTTATCTTTGTTTTAGATTCTAATGCAGAACGACTATGATCTTGACAGCTTCGCGTCGATCAACTCAAGGTGCGTTCTGTATAGCTGTAGTGCGTGTCTGACATTGCTCACTCAGAGATACTTGCAGGAAGTGCTCAAAAGCAAGGGTTTATCTACGTCGGGGAAGAAGGCCGATCTCATTGAGCGCATGGGTGAGTGGTTGTACAAGCATTGATTCGAGTTATTGCAAGGACGTGTCCCACGGTAATGAGATGTTGCGGCTAAGCTGCATGGGCTGTACAGTTGATGAATGTCAACATCGCTTTACTCCTTTCGATTTTTTTCTGTTCGGTATTCCGCATTTATGTTAGCCCGAGTAAGTCACCACCCACAAAGAGGCAGTGACTCTCGTCATGCTTGACGGAGGCAGCCACCGACTGCACTTGGTCCTTTAATCACTCTTCCTGGCTCGAATCCACATGTCCATATCTCTGGTAGCATCAAGTTTCAAGGCAAATACAAGAGCCGATTTCCACGCTTGTTTGGTGGACCTGATATTACTTATGCATGAATCACAGCCTTTCGTGGAAGTATTATCTGACTGGCACAGAGCTATCACAAAGTCAAGTACCATGGTGACCTTTTCATGCAGGAGTGAACCGCACGGCAGGACGATCACTTCACCACCGGGAACAGGTACTCCCCGCATGCATAGAAACACCGCTGAGTCTGGCTTCTGCCGTGACATCACGTGGTGGTTTCGCCCGATACAACAGCGTATGGCTAAGAGAAGCCTAGGCCAACGGCGGTGCATGTGCGTGATCCCTTTACTTTGTCACCTTGCCTGCGGTGATTGACGAGGAACTATCGCTCAAGTTTAGATCTGTTTATGCTAGCGCAAGCCTTTGCGGCTTGATACATTTTTTTTTGGTTGAATAGTCGTGGTCAATGAATGCAAGTCAATTAAAGAAAGCGCATATACTCGCTTGGACCTTTTCTTGGTAGCTATTCCAGGTGCGATTTTCTTCGTGTGTATATGCTCATATAGTCTACGCTCCTTCAAGTCGGGGGTATCTTCAGGGCCAGGCTCTGATCTCTCTTTCATCTCACATTTGTCGTATGTCACTCTTCGCTCGTCTTTTTGCATCAGGTTATCGCAGGTCTGTCGCTCAGTCACAGATGAAAGCACTGCATGACCTCACGGATAATTGACAACGCTCGACAACGTAGCATGGTATATAGGCGTATGATACATCTACCTGGTAGTTCTATTGCTTCTATACGAGGCTCATGTGTTGTGGTTTCTGCTCAAGTGTGTGGGATCATCACACATCATCCATAGAGGATAGCCCTTGACAAGCGTGACCCTCATCCATGGAGTCTATACCGAATTCAAATATCATTAGCCCATCTTGCCTTCCTTTTTATTCCAAGTGTAGTGATACTTGTTAGTCGGCCAAAGCCGGAAATGGTCTCCACAAAATTTCCCACCATCTGATTCGCTGAAGTTCTCATTTCCTGAACCACACCACAAACTCGTCCTCGACCGAGAACGAATCCAACACCAAAAAAAATACAGTCCAAAATATACCCGACGAGCACTATGCGGTCGACGTTCTCTACCTCTTTATTCCGCCAAGTTGGTTCGCATCGGCCCTCTCCGTCGTTCGCCGTGCGCCGGTTCGCCAGCCAGGCCTCGCAGAGCTCCAACAGCTCGAAGCAGGTACAAGACACCCTCGGGGCGGCACAGCGGCTATTGGCGGGTGCGGGCAGGTTCATTGGCCCTCTTGGTGAAAGGGCTGCCGCGTTGCTTGGGTGTGCGTATATTGTTCTATCGTCCGACCTCACGGCTGACGAGACTGTATTTCCCTGGATTCGCACAAATAACATCGCTTGCCTTGTTTTCGGTTCTGCCGCGGTTTCGAATGTCACATCTCTATCGTCTGTGCTGGACATACATTCGGTTCCCATAGCATACCGCCAGCCTCTCATCTATAATGCCGAGGTCGCACGTGAACTGTTAAAGCAAGTCTATATTGCTGAGCGGCTGCAGCCTCCAACTTCCTTCGCTACCATCATGGATGCATATTCTCTCATCTGGGGTCGTGCAAAGAACCCGCAGTACTGGCGCGACCTTCTGACGACCGGTGAATTTGCCCGCGTCGTGGTGTACGCAGTGGAGGCGTATACGATTTTCAAGGTGGGCCTCTTTGTTTTCGTCTTCGTCTCTCTTGCCGCTATGGTGGCTATAGTGTTGACTGGGTACGCGAACAGGTTGGCGAGATAATAGGCCGAAGGCATCTCATTGGGTATAAGTTACATTAGAAGATAGACACTACCGTGCCCGCATGCGACTTATGCACGCAAAGGTCGCTTCTGCACCCTAGATACACAAGCAATGTGCACCAACTCGAGTATATTCAAGACTATTTACACGTTTCATTGGTTTCGGTTGTCCAGAGTTCCGGTACAAACTGTCTGCAGGGTCTATCCTTACTCTAACATTTATAGGAAAACAGGACAAGACTCGGTGATAGCATTCCCGTGACCATTTTGATTACATTTAGTGGTGCATTCGTTGTTGGGCCTTCAACAAAGGTATCGTATTGCTGTTCCGTTGAAGGTGAATTGTGGTTCTGATCGAACACCTCACTTGCTTTGTTCTACATGGTATGGATGCGGCCTGGTAAAATATTCAATTACGTGCTCAAACATACTTCATGGTCAGTGCAATACTTAATCTCCTGATTTATTTGAGGGTAGAGCAGCCTTTGTATGACACTGATGATGAGTCTTGGATGACTTTCTGGAGGCTCTGCCCACCTGATCAGTTGTCTGCTCCATGTATTCTCTGTTTCTTCTGACAGTATATAAGAGACTGAATTTTTTTTTATATAAAGTAAGCTGGCTTATCACTTGCAAGGTCCACCTTTGGCATTCTTAGGTTTGTATTGTAGTGGCAAGGAAGATAGAATCTTCTGCTTAAGTTCTGTGTACTGCTGTTGGTCTCACTTGGTGTTATGGACAACTCCAAGCAGTCTGAGTTTTCATCTTTGGGGTTACTAACCTTGTTGTAGAAATGAATGTTAAGTACACTGAGCAACAAAACTGTTGCAATAACTAACCCTAATGCAGTGTGTGAAGTGCACTGCAAATACTGGTGGGAATTTCACTTAGCTTTGGTGACATCAAATATAGTACATGCTCTTGGCTGCAAATCACTCACCAGGGTCATGTGATCTCACTCTGGTGGCTATCCTAATATTTCCACTTTGAGTCAGCTATGTCATTGCAACAGTTTTGTTGCTGACATTAAACATATCATAAACTAGTATGAAGTATGTCCTCCCTTGGCTTTGATCACCTCTTGAACCCTCCTGGGCATGCTTTCAATTAATCTTTGCACTCTGCCACCTCTATCTTCTTCCACTCTGCTTGTACTCTCTCTCAAAATTCAGTTATTCCCTTTGCTGACTTTGAATACTTTGCTAGCTTTCTTTTGAGAAGAAATTATAGATGTTTTATGGGATTAAGGTCTGGAGACTGAGCTGGCCACACCATGACCTTAAATCCATGCTCAGCAAACCACTCCTTGGCTCTTTTGCTTGTATGCTTGAGGTCAGTATTTTACTGAAAGATAATATCATCTGGAGTTTTATCATAATACTCCAAGGTTTGCTAATGTTTCTCCTCCATAATCTATAGGTAGAGGTCAGTATCCATCCTATCATCAATCTTGCACACCATTCCAACCCCTTCCCATGTTATATAATTCCACATTATTAAAGAACCTGTTATGGTCACATTGCACAGGCACTAGTTGCCCAAGGTAACATATTTACTTTTTCTTTTCTCTGGCCTCCTTTTCTCTATGCATGAACACATTTACTTCATTTGCAGTCCACATGATCAGTCATGTGATGATGTCAGGAGACACTAGGTATTAAAGAGTCCAAAGACCACCTAGACAGAGCATAGGTAACAAAGTACACCCTATGGCATCACCTGTTGCCCTTGGCAGTAGATTCTGGAATCTATTGCACTCCTAAGGCATGGGAACTAGTTTCCTGTTTAAGTCCCTTTCATTTCTGCTCTTCATTTGTGCCCTGATCCAGTGCCCTTTGATTCCTGCCCATCTGGATCTTTTTGGATGCTTTTCTTCTCTTCTTTGATAGAAGACATCACACAGGAGGTGGCAGTTAATCTCTGCTATGGCAGCACAGGATTGCTGATTGCAATTGCCATGAGGCATTGATAAGGGCATAGGATTTGATTATATGTGAACAATTACTATAGATAGCTACCTGGTCTGTGCATATGTGGCTGTACAGTTGAGTAGTATATATAGGCTAGGAAGCAACACTGAAGTCCTCAGCTTGTTCTCTTGGTGTACTCCCCTCTACTAGCTAGCCTCAGCAAGGGATTAAGGACACCTTTACAAGCCCCACACTTTACTCTATTTATTACACACCTCATGTGACCTATGAACACCAAGCTTACCCTCAAGTGAGATGCTCTCTGGTTTAGGGTTGTATTAGAACCTCCCTTAAACTTTACTATTCCCTACACCAATCTATTATTCAAGCCCTCTCCTGCTTTTTTCCATGCCCATCTCTTGCCATCTGAGTCAATCCTGTTGATTTTTGTTTCATCTGACTATATAACTTGCTTTCAATCCTCTACAATACAGTGTTGATGACTTTCTACAAGGTCCAGTCTATCCTTTTTATAAGTAGTAGTAAGGTGAGGACATTTTTTCTTTATTATAGCCTTTATGCCTGCTTTTTTCAAGTGATAAAAATAGTCTGAGGAGAAATGGTATGGTTCTTGACATCCTAAAGGGTCTTGATAACCTGGACAGCATTTTTAGCCTTTTCAGTTTTAATAAAATAAATAGTATAATATATGTCAATAGAGGTTATGAGGGTAGGGTGACTATCAGAGGGCATGGTCAGGTCAGGATGAAGTTTAGAGTGAATTATACTGATTGTAGAGTGGTGGACACCAGTAGAGTCAGATATTTGATGAGTTAATTGACCCAAATTCAAAAAAGAGATGATTTGATTGATTTAAGTAGTAGAAAGGGGTTTCATGGTGGTGGAAGTGGATCAAGAGTGGTATTTTGGATTATTTGTACTATGGTGAATCTGTTATAGGTCACATGATGGATCACTTATATTAGAACATATCAGAACATATTGAACTGATATTTATTTAGATCAGCAACAAAACTGTTGCAATGACATAGCTGACTTAAAGTAAAAATATTGGCATTGCCACCAGAGTGAGATCACATGACCCTGGTGAGTGATTTGTAGCCAAGAGCATGTACTATATTTGATGTCACCAAAGCTAAGTGAAATTCCCACAGATATTTGCAGTGCACTTCACACACTACATTAGGATTAGTTATTGCAATAGTTTTGTTGCTCAGTGTACATCAAAAAAATGATCTGACCTGCAACTGAATGTGACCATTAATTGGTGGATCACAGATATACTTCTCTTCCATTTTAAAATTTGTTATATCCTGACTGAAAGGCATGCTGGTCCTGATGGTTTCTTCTAACATTCACCATTCAACAAGAATCCTTTAGATGAAGAGACTGTTAAGAACTGGCTGGATAATATCTACTTGTTTTCCATTGTCCTTCTTAATGATTAAGCCCATTGCCCTGATTATCTTCTCTTTGTAAACTGTGCTCCTCCACTCTTACTTCCATTCTGCTCTTTTTTTCTTATGCCTTAATTCTTAAGATCTCCTTCATTATAAAGCCTACCCCAAGCCCTTCTTTGATTCCTTAGTCTGCCAAGGCCTGGAAAAAAGAGGCTCATATTGATCTTATCTAGTCTTTCCTATAGACCCATATTTGACTTACTTACTTTTCTAATGCTGAGTTTTATATCTTTATAAACTTGGCCACAAAGTTTTTCTTGCTCTACAACTCTCTCCAATGTCAAGAGCCCCATAGATGTCACTAGCTCATTATGTCTGAGGATTAATGATTCAGACTGATTAAGAAGGCACATGATGATCTTAGACACTTCACAATCTAAACTTAGCTCCTTCTAGGCTTCTAATGGCTGTCAAAGTCTGAGTTCTCCAGATCGAGTCTGAAGAGTGAAATTGGGCCAGAGGGTTAGAGGTTGTGTGAGCACATGGATGTATCAGAGGTATGGATGAAGAATGGAGATTTAGAGGGTGAGGCTTTGATGCAGGACTTATATGTCACATCCTTGCCAAGTTCCTAGCCTTGTTATGAATAGAGAGCAGAGGATGAATAAAGGGTCAAGATCAAGCATCGAACTTGAAGTGGAGATGACTTATTTAATATTTGAACTAAAGTACAAACATCAGAACTATGGGTTTATATATGGAGGATGATGAATTGGATTAGTAATAGAGATTCATAATGGATGAGTAAGACAGATAGAGTGGAGACTGGGATCTGGTGTGCAGCACCAGAGGTACAAAGTGCCAGAGCTGTGCTAAGCACAGGCTGAACTCTAAGAACTAAGCAAAAGGTTATTAACAATCAAGAAGTTAAAAGAAATGTCTAAGTCATGTAGTCAAATAGAATGAGTCGAAGGTCAAAGTATACGTCTGGTAGTGAAGTGTAATAGAGGTAAGATGATAGTTCTGGAGATAGGTGGAAGTGATACCAGAGGTCACAAAGATACCAGAGATGACTTGAGCAGGATATGATAGTATTCCCCTCTTAGGCCTGAATCTATGAAGGCCATAAGTGTGGCCACTGTAGAGATGAAGAGTCAGAGTTTGAAGTTTATTGACTCATGTTTTTCCTGGGTATAAAAATTGGGTTTTTGGCTATCCTACTTTTTAACCAGCTATTTCCATCATGATCACTAGCAAGTATTCTGATATCCATAACTGAAGCAATGAATGCCTCAAGGAGGACAATGCTGATGACAACGAGCTATATGATGTGAAGGTTTGGAAGCACAGGCACTGTCATCAGGTGAGGAAGGAGAAGAAGGAGTGAAGGAGGGTAGAGGAGGAGCAGAGGAAAGCAAAGAAGAAGCACAAGGTAGCAGAGGAGGAGAGATGTCACAAGGTGGCTGAGAAGGTGGCCAGAAAGAGGGTGAGTCCAATTTCCTGATTATCAGGACAAGGCTGACGGTTATCAGGCCACAGAGGTCCAGGAGCAACAAGGCATGGGCCCATCAAAAGGGAAGGGCAAGGGCAAGGACTGTGCCCTCCTGAATTGCAAGTGGTGTAGGGAGCATGCCTTTGAGTGCATGCTCTAGGCAGGTGTAAAGATAACTACTGCTTGCTAGGAGTGCTATGATTGAAAAGTGTGGTATATGTGGCCCGGATTTGACAAGCCAGTGAAGTGGAGGAAGAGGCTGGTGGAAAATGACAGTAATATGGAAGAGGTGCCATAGAAGAAGAAGAAGTTGGAGGATGCAGAGGCCAGACCAAGTGGTTCGGAGGTCCTAGCAGAGATTGGATGCAGTGTCATTTAGGTGCTATAGGGGTTGGACAAGTGGCTCAGCCAGATGAATGCCTATCTGGCAGATTTGGTTGCACTGAAGGAGAAAGAGGTGTGGGTGAGGGCCCATGGGAGTTGGGAGTTGGAGGAGGAGGAATTGGATGAGGACATGGACAGGGAAGAGGACATGATGGAGAAGGTCATAGAGTTGCAGAAGGAGTCTTGTGAGGAGGCCTGGTGGCTGCTGAGGGAGATCTTGGGAGAGACAGAGGGAGCAGAGGAGCCAGAGGGGTCAAAGGAGGGGGAGACCACAATGGACAAGTAGTCGTTCATTGTCCTTTTCATAGTATAATATAAAATTATTTTTATCCATTTAGGATGAGTGAGGTCTGGGTTTATTCAGATACTGGAGGTGGTAATCTGCTACTAGCTCTGATGCATGATTGAGTTCAGTAGCAAGCAATCATGATGTTTCCTTGTCAGTACCTTTATAGTCTGACCATCATACTAAATATAACAATTTACAGTTCTTTTGCCTCTGATCTATTTTAGAGTCTAAGATTTTGGCAATTTTGTATTCTGGTTCACTATCAACCTCAATCAGAGGTGGTGGAGGTTGTGTCTGATTCAGAATAGTGTTCAGAATGCTAGGTTCCAATTGTGAGATATGGAAAACTGGGTGTATGGATTTCATATTTTTGGGTAAGTAGAGCATGAAGAAATGAGTGCCAGGTTACATGATGACTTCAAAGAGTTCTAAGCTCTTCTCTGATAACTTCTTAGAGGGTCTAGTGGATTTGAAGTACTTGGCCTTTACAAACACCTGATCTCTGACCTGAATGTCTGGTGCTGGAGATCACTTGGCATCTGTGGATGCTTGGTATCACTCCTGGGCATGAGCCATTTTCTCATGGAGGAATTGATGTAGTGAGTCAAGGTTGACAGAGTATTTACATGTGCAAGCAGAAGTGAGGTCTTGCTCCAGATGTACAGAGATGTTTGAGTGATAGCCCTTGTTAGTAAAGAAGGGTGACATACTGGTAGTGATGCTGGGAGCATTGTTGTAGGCAAACTCTGCAAGGAACAAGAGCTTGGACCAGTTATCCTGCTGATAATTGCAATAGATATGCAGATACTATTCTAGAGTTTGGTTCATATGCTCTATTTGACTGTCACCTTTCAGATGATACCCAGAGATGAAATATAACCAGATGTTGAGGGCTTTTTCTAGAGAATGGAAGAAATATGAGATGAATTCTGAATCTCAATCAGATGTGACATAAGAAGAAATGCCATGCTTGGAGAAGACATGCATTAGAAACAACTTAGCTAGCTCCAGGGATGTTATGGTGTTGGTTGTTGAAATAAAGATACACTGTTTGGACAAGCAGTTGATGATGACTAGTATAGTGGTGAATCCAGAGGACAGCAGAAGTTGTTCAATGAAATCCATTGATATGGAATTCCACAGGTGTTTGGGAATTAGGAGCTGTTTAAGGAGACCATATGGCTTATATCTGGAGACCTTGGCATGAGCACAGGCAGTGCAAGAGGATACATATTCCTTGATAAATGTGCATATGCCTGGCCAAGTATATTCACAACAGATGAGATCCAATGTCTGATTTTGTTCAAAATGTCCAGACAATGGGTGATTATGCTTATATTAGAGAACATGGAGGTAGAGGTCATCAGCATCAGGTATGTAGATGCAATCATCTAGGCATAGGAAGCCTTCTATATCAATTGACCATCTTAATTCAGTGGGTTCAGAACTGGACATATGTATGGCAGCCAAGGAGTCAGATGGAAGAGCAGATAGAATGTCATTGTAAAGCTTTTTGACATTATATAAGATACTAGCTTGAAGAACCAGAGCTATGAGGTAAGTAGCCTGGAGGGATGCAGCAAGCTATTCCTGGGTGAAAACAGGTCGGAAGTTGTGAGGATTGACATGAGCATAGTCCTTATCCCCCTCTTTGGGGTAGATGTCCCAGCATCTAGTAAGGGAGTCGGGCTTCATGCCAAGGCATCTAGGGTGGAAGTGGATGACCATGTTGCATCCAGAGAGAAACTCTGACCACTGGGCCTGATGGCAGATCAGAAGCTTGATAGTGGCAAAGTATTCCAGATTCTTATAGTTGATAACAACATCAATCAGAGTTATAGAGCCTTCAAGGTAGTGTTGCCAGGATTTAAATGCTTCATGGATGGTGAGCAGTTTCTTATCATGAATGTCATAATTGAGTTCCAGAGATGATAGCATCTGGGAGTAGTAGGTGATGGGTCAGATCTCCTCATCTGGGCAATAGATGGAGAAGATTCTAGCAATGGCATAGTCAGAAGTGTCAGTTTCTACTATCATTGGAGTGTCTAGAATCCAATGAGTAAGAATTGAAGTGGAGGTGAAGGTGTCCTTGAGTTTTCAGAAGACAAAGTGACATTCATTGAAGAAGTGCCAGGGAATACCCTTCTGGGTGAGGTGAGTTAGCAGAATGACAATGTCTGAGTAGTTGTAAATGAAATGCCAGTAAAAGTTCATGAAGCCTAAGAAGAACTGAATGTCCTTTATTTTGCAGGGTTTTGGCCATTCTTGGATTGCTTTGACCTTTTCCACAGACATGGTAAATCTGGCCAGAGAAAGGCAATAGTCTAGGTATTCAGTGGAGTCCATGTGGAACTTACACTTCTTGGGCTTGGCATAAAGTTCATGTTTCTGGAGTTGACAGAGAACCTTCCAGATGTACTTCTTGTGGAAGGCCTTGTCCTGGGAGAAAATAAGGATGTTGTTCAGATAGACTATAATATAGATGTTAAGAAGATTGGTGAAGATAGTGTTAATAAAACACTGGAAAGCCACAGAGACATTGATGAGTCTGAATGGCATTACTAGCCATTCATAAGAGCCATATCTAGTATGGAAAGTGGTCTTCCACTCATCTTCCTTTGCAATGCAGACCAGGTGGTAGGCATGCCAGAGGTTGATCTTGGTATAGATTTTGGCATGGCTTGGAATGTCAAGGAGGTCATAGATTCACAGAAGGGAGTAGCAGTCTTTCTTCATGATCCTATTGAGTTCATGGAAGTTGACACAGAGGCAGAGCAAGTCATCCTTCTTGCAGACAAATAGGATCAGAGTGGTGTAAGTGGAGGAGGATGGGCAGATGAACCCATTAGCAAGGTGTTCATCAAGGAATGTCTGGAGGGACTCAAGTTCTGAAGGGGAGAGGAAATAGAGGGTGCCTAAAGGGGGTAAAGCACTCTTCTCACGATTGATCTTCAGATTGTGTTCATGATGTGGAGCAAGCTGGGAAGCTTTACTTTTATTGAAACATTGGTGAAATCATGGTATTTCAGAGGGATTCCAGAAAGATTGGATTTCTCAGGGGTAGCAGAGGAGGTGTGGAGGTCACTTTCCCTAGGTCAGATCTGTATGCTAAACTCCACAGAGCCTTGTAGACAGTATGCCAACATGAATGCTAGGGCACTAACAAAGGCAATGGAAGGAGCTTTATGGTTAGAGAAACACAGCAAATCAGATGGGGATGGGTTAGCTGGTGGAGGTACTGGAGGCTACAGAGGTGAGCTCAGAAGAGGTGCTGGCATGGCTTGTTTAGATGCTTAGAATGAGATACTGCTCGTGACCCAGTCAATCAACAGATTGTGGCAGGTGAGCCAGTTATGTCCTAAAACAAGAGAGTAGGAGCCATCCAATGGAGTGATGTAGAACATTGTTGGAGTGATGTTGCCAGTTTCAAAGCAGACGAAGAGGTTGAGAGCCTAAGTGATAGTGGAGTTGATAGTTCCATTGAAGAGTTGGAGAACAAGCAGAGGTACAGAATATAGTTAAAGATTATATTTATTGACAAATGACAAATCTATAAAACAGTCAGAAGATCTGGAATCTATAAGCACAGGGAACAAAGGGATGTCATATGATATCAAAGAGATTGTGGGCATAAGCAATCTGGGATCTAAGAGAGCAGATGCATTGAGTCAGATCTCCTTTGATGCATGGTTAGCTTCAATGCAACCTCCAGTCCATGCAGAGTCATGGAGGTTGCAGACTATTTTTCTGACTCCTTAGAATTGTCTGGTTTGCCTTCTGGAGTTGTGGTCTGAATCATATGGGCCTTAGAAGCCTTTGAAGAAGACTTTGGGCAGTCCCTGGTCATGTGGCTGTTGAGACTGCAGAACATGCAAAGCTTGAGGTTGAAGCAGCATTTGCATTCAGCAGCAGTGAGCTTGCCATCCTTGCATAGCTTTGAGAGTATGTCAGATTTGGGAGTGGAGGTAGTGATAGCCTTTCCTTTAGGCTCAGAGTCCTTGATGGACTTGCCATCAGAGTTGGAAGATATGGATGTGGATGTTTGTGTGGAACCAGAAGACTTTGAAGATGACTAGTTACCAATATTTGATCTAGAGGATCTGGTTGCCTGAGCGACTTCTTCTTTTCGCTTCCAGTACCTCTGGTCGACTTGTTGCATGAGAGTGTGCATGGCATGGATTGTGTTAGGCTTGCTCTGTCAAGTGATTTTGTCATTGATGCAGTCCAGGAGTCCATTATAGAAACTCCAGTAGAGGGTATCAGGTCTCCATTCACAGACTTGGTTCACAAGTTGGTTCCACTCTACAATGTACTTATTGATTCGCTAGTTCTCATGCATTTGCAGCTGCTCAAGCTGAGCCTCTGCTTCTGCAATAGGGTCATGGGGGCCAAAGTTGGCCTGAAGTTCATAGAGAAAGGCCAGCCAGTCATGCATCCAGAGTGGACATTGCTCCAGGGGTTCATCTTCAAGCAGGTCCAGCTTGAAGTAGTCGAGTGCCATTTCTTTCAAATAGGATTGTGCAAATGTCACTATGGTATGATCCCTTCTGAACATCTTAGGGTTTGCTTGGAAGTTAATTTCACATTGTATAACAAAGAGACAGAGTTTTTTCGGATCAGACCTGTCAAAGATGTCCAGTTCATGGACTTTTATCTTGATGTCAGTGGGGCTCTTCCAGTGGGAAGAGTGGGCTAGGGTACAGATGGCATCTATGAGGTCATTGAGGGATTCATACCCCAAGAAAACATTATTAGCCTGGTCTTCTTCATCTATGTTATTATTGGGTTCATTCTGGGATGAGCTCTGGTCCAAGTCATTCAAGCCATCACTGGGCTCATCTCCATCATCTCCATTATTGCCTCCACCTCCTGTCCTGTGTCTAGGGGGCAGATTTCTGGGATGTTCATTATAGAGTTCTTCATTATTTCAAGGTAGGTCTTTAAAGTGGGAGGGGAGCAGAGTGAGTGGAGAAAGAATTCTCCTGCAGGCAGTGGAGATGGAAGGAGTGATACAAGCAGTGAGGCTGATGAACTCATCTGGGATGGTTTGGGAGCTGCCAAAGACAGTTTGGAGAGCAGATGTGCAACTGATGCAGGTAGTCATATTGTAGAGAACTTGACAAGTTGGAGTTCAAATATACTGTCAAGTCTGGATTCTCTGGATCAAGTTCAAAGGGCAAAACTGGGCTGGAGGGTCAGAGGTTGTGTGAGCACACAGATATATTGGAGGTACAGATGGAGAATAGAGATTTGGAGGGCAAGACTTTGATGCAGGACTTATGTGTCACATCCTTACCAAGTTCCTAGCTTTATTATGAATAGAGAGCAGAGGATGAATAAAGGGTCAAGGTCAAGCATCAAACTCAAAGTGAAGATGACTTATTTGATATTCGAACTAAAGTACAAACATCAGAACTACGAGTTTATATATGGAGGATGAATTGGATTAGTAATGGAGATTTGTAATGGATGAGTAAGACAGATAGAGTGGAGACTGGGATCTGGTATGTAGCACTGAGGGTACAAAGTGCTGGAGCTGTGCTAAGCATAGGCTGAACTCTAAGAACTAAGTGAAAGGTTATTAACAATCAAGGAGTTAAAAGAAATGTCTAAGTCATGTAGTCAGATAGAATGAGTCAAAGGTCAAAGTATACATCCAGTAGTGAGTGTAACAGAGGTAAGGAGATAGTTCCAGAGATAGATGGAAGTGGTATTAGAGGTCATGGAGATATCAGAGGTGACTTGGGTGGGATATGACAATGGCTAATGTTGATCAACAATATTAAATATTTTGTGTAGACTTACCACAAGTGTCAGATTCAGTAGACCATCCACTTTCATATTCCTCTAATCATGCCTATAGTTGGTGATCTTTTTCATAAAGTCTATATTGATATCATGCTAATGCTCTACTCTGAAAGGTACTGTTTTATTATGCAGATCTGCTGCACTCTCACTGCTTACCTAGAATGGTAGATGCTATGATCTGAGACTGGCTCAATCCTCACTGCTTTCATTTTCAAAGAGCTTTTCTACTGGTGGAATCCTATTTTTAGATCATTACTGATAATGATTCCATCTTTCTTCAATCTTCAGATGTTTTTGCTAGATGATATGATATCTGCCATATTTATATCTCCCCTTACAACTTCTAGACTAATGATATGATTGTAGAAGTACACTCAGTACTGAATAGAGTCAGTGACTGAGGTGTAGAGTTACATTGAGACAAAGATTATCTATGTGATTATGTAATATGGATCTAACCGAGTCCATTTATACTGTGGTCCATACAAGAATAATACAACACTCCCCCTCAAATGGAAGGGTGTAGTCCGAGTTCCCGAGTGAAATGTTTAGCTTTAATGCTTGGAAGAGCTTTGGTAAGAGTATTGGCAACCATGTCATCCATAGGACAGTAGAGAAAATGAATAGAACCTTCCTCAACAGAGAAGCAGATAAAGTGATAATGAATGTCTATATGTTTGGTATGTGTGTGGTAGCTGCCATCACGAGTCAGCACGATAGTGGATTGATTGTCTCCATAAAGTGTTGTTGGTTGTGTGAGCAGCTGAAACATTTTCCCAATAAGGCGTCGAAGCCAAAGAGCTTCTTTCACAGCATGTGTTATAGCAACATATTCGGATTCTGCCATGGAGAGAGTAATGAGCTCTTGTTTTTTCGAACCCCAGAGAATTGCTCTCCTGTTGACAAGGAAAGCGAAACCAGTGATCACTCATCAATGTTCCTGGGTGGCACCATCCGCATCAACATATCCAATGAGACCTTGGACCTGTGTCCTGAAAGTCAGTGCAAGCGATTTTGTATCAATCAAGTAACAATAAATTTGCTTCATGGCTTCCCAGTGTTCCCAACCTGGGTTAGCATTGAACTGAGAGACAAATGACATTGCGAATGCAATGTCCAGCCTAGTACTGCTAGCAAGATGGATGAGGGATCCAATGGCTTGACGATATGGAATGTTTCACATATGAGCGATTTCACTTGTGGTCTTGGGGCATTGTGACTCTGACAATTGCAAGTGGGGGTCAAGAGGGATGGCAACAGGCTTCGCATCAGCAAAGTTATACTTAGTAAGGATCAAGTTGATATAGGACTCCTGGCAGAGAGATATTGTATGCGCTTTCCGATCACGTGTGACCTTCATTTCCAGTAACCAACTGATTGATCCTAGATCTGTGATCCTAAAACATGTCCCGATCTCCTCTTTGAATGCAGTGATAAGAGTTAACAAACTCCCCATAATTGTACAATTGTCAATGTGTAAAGTGAGGATTAGGATATGGTGAGTTATCATTGTGACGAATACTCCCTAGTCAGCCTCCATTCGTGCAAAGCCCAAGTCGTGTAGCATGGCACATAAATGATGATACCACTTGAGTGCACCTTGTTTGGAACCATAGATACTGATGCATAGTCTCACAACTAAATCATGGCCTTACTTATTGAAGCCGGATGGAAGCTCCATAAAGATGATTTCATCATTGTCAAGCTTGCCATTGAGAAAAGCACTATGGAAATCAAAAACATCAATGTCCCAGTCTCGGCATGCTGCAATCACCAGGATCAGCCAAAGCAAGGCAAGTCTTGTGATAGGTGCATAAGTTTCATCATAGTCGACACCATATTGCTGTGTGAAACCACATGCAACCAGCCATGCTTTGTACTTGTTGATTTTGCCCACTGAGTTCTTTTTTATTTTGAAGACCCACTTGCAGCTGACGATGTTGGTGTTTCGAGGACATTCAACCATGTTCCAAGTGTTCGCATCATCAAGACTCTTTAATTCAGCATTGATTACCTCCTCCCATTTGGGCCAATCTGATCGCTTCTTGGCTTCATTGATAGTCGCTGGTTTGAGACCCTCAGCATCCATGCTACCTGCAAGCAGTACAAACACAGCCTCTTTGTCATCAAGCTCCCATGCCATTAAAGCATGTTTGCTGACTGCTTCCCCAACCATACACATCCCTTTTGGCAACACCTGATCATCCGCTCATCCATTGTGAGTACCTTCTTCACTTCGTAACAAGCAGATGTATGCTGAGTCGAAGTGCTGATGACCTGAATGCTGCAGTTGCTGCTCACTGCTCAGATTAACATTCTCAAAATCGCCACCAAGATGGTTGACAGATCCCTTATCAGGCGCTGGAGCAGATGCTGATGCTGACGGTGGCATTGGTGCTGGTGCCAGCACTGGTGGCAGATTCAACAGTGCATTGTTGACTGTTTTAATGGATGAATCAAGCTGAGCATCATTGTCCCTAGCAACCTCCAAATGGGTCAAAACAGACTTTTCGCCATGCTGAAAAGTGACATTGCGCTCAATAACAACTGTGTGGCAACCTGGCAAGTAGATTTGGTGTGCTGTTGACTCTGAATCATAACCAACCCAGTGACCTTCTGTAGCACAGTCATCTAGCTTTGATCCAGAACAATCAAGCACCCAACACTTTGCACCCCAAATCAGTAGATCTTCAAGGTGAGATTTCTTTCCATATAACATCTCATACAGTGTTTGGCCGTCGAGTGCTCGTGTCACTGACCTGTTCTTCACCCAGATGATGTGCAAGAGAGCTTCTCCCCACAATGCTTTCGGCAGTCTGCTCACATGTAAGACAGTGCATACACACTCCACAAGAGTCTAATTAAGGCATTCAGCTATGCCGTTATGCTAGGGTGTATTGTAGGTGGTAAGTTTCCATTCTGTCCCACTCTGACTCAAATGATGAGAGAACTCATTGGACAGATACTCCCCCCCACAGTCGGAATGAAGCCATTTGATTAAAGCGCTGTGTTGCATCTTCAACCAAGACTCGAACTCCAGGTACACTGAAAAGGTGTCTGATTTTGCAAACAACAAACTGACATGGATATAGTGGGTATGGTCATCTGTAAATAAACAATAATAACTTTGTTTTCCAGGCATTTGGATGGGTGATGGGCCCCATATGTTGGTGTGTACCTCATCATCAAGTGCCACTGTATGACTTGGTTCATGAACATTCCCAATAGGTTTTTGCATCACTTTACCATATTCATAAGCAGCGCATTGACCCATCTCCATATGGTCTGGATGCAATGAAATGCCAGAAACCATTCCTTTTGCCATCATTTCATGGATCGTGGGGATGCCAATGTGTCTGAGATAGACATAAAGCTCCTCCATAGTGAGCTGTTTGTCTCCCCTTGCAGCTGCTACAGTTGGAATTTGATAGGCGTGCTGTGTACAATAAAGACCATTTGAGACACTGACTTCCCCCAAGAGTTTCTTGTGCATGTCAAAAATCTGACATGTAGAGTCATCGAAGACTACATGACATCCCACTTGTATAAGACAGCTGATCGACACTAGGGTAATGCACATACTTGGTGCATATAGTATGTCTCTCAAAAGTACACGGGTTCATGAAGTGCTGTTCGGAAGGTATATGGGTAGGTCACCTTTTCCAATTGCATTGAAAGTACTGTTGTCAGCCCCTTGAATAGGCTTAGGTGGGATGCAAACAAAATTCACAAAATGTTCTTGAGAAGGCAAAAGATGCTGTGAAGCTCTGCTGTCATACAATTCTGGGATGCTCGCTGTGTCTGCCTGTGCAAGGAGAGCCTCCTCATCAAGGATGGTGTTCAGAGATGCCAGCCATGCACAGTCAGGTTGGTCTGCCGCATGCGCTGAGGCTGATTTCGTGTCTGTAGACTTCACATCTTTCAAGTCCTTGGATTTCTTCTCCTAGAATTTCCAGCCCTTAGGACCCTGCCCGGCCTTTCCACTGCCATCTTCCCAACAATCACCGATCTTGTGCCCAGTCCAACCACAGTTGTGACAGGTCCTGGCAAACTTCTTCTTTCTGTGCTTAGATGCATCCACCCTGAAAGCAGCATCCTCCAATGAACCCTTGCCCTTGGACTTTCTGCCGTCCTGAAGGGTAAGACGATCATATTCTTCTAATATGATGTCCATCAGATTGTCAGGAGTAATGGTCTTTTGTTGCAGGCACATGGTAGATGAAAGCAATGCCAAGCCAGGGTTGTATGAGCAAGGTAGTAATGCATATATGATGTTAAAGAGGTCATCGTCAGATACAGGCCTCCCGATCAATGCCAGTTCTTCATGCATTGCCATAATCTTGTCTATATGCATATGTGCATCACCACCATCCTTCAATTTCAGCTCACCCAACTGGTGGCACATCTCTGCACCAACCACAATGGAGTGCTGCTCAAAGAGAGTACTCAGCATTGTGAAGTACTTGAAAGCAGTCTTTTTGTTGACTAGACAGATGAAGAGCAAATTAGGAAGTGTAGTGGCAATTATATGCTGGACCTTCACGTTCTTTTCGACCCACACAGTAAGGCCTTTGGTATATTCCATGACTGCTTTCACCTCATCTGGAGTTGTCGCCATCCACCCACTCAGTTTCCCAACAGCAGGGTCTATGGGTTTAGGTGTCGTGTCATGGAGGTATCTGCTAAGTCCTCGACTGGCCACGATAACCTGAAGTTGGACCTTTCAAGTGGTCCACTCTTTACCAGATGTGTCAAGCTTAGGTAGCTTAATCTCCTTGGATGCTGTAGTACTCATTACAGTGAATATATGCATGTCATTTCTGAGTTTTTCTTGCAATTAGAGCACAGGGCTCATAACCTGTAGAAGTACACTCAGTACTGAATAGAGTCAGTGACTGGTGTATTCCACACCTGTAGAAGTACACTGTAATATATGAGTACAAGGTGTGAAGTAATGATAGACAGATCTCACCTCAGTACTGAATAGAGTCAGTGACTGAGGTGTAGAGTTGCATCGAGACGAAGATTATCTATGTGATTATATAATATGGATCTAACCGAGTCCGTTTGTACTGTGGTCCATACGAGAATAATATAACAATGATTGAATAGAGTTACTTTGATATCTAGAAGTTCATTGTCAAAATTTCCTCTAGAAGGGAGTCTCATTGATATATTGCCACTCACTTGATTTTTTGAACCAAATATATTATATTATCAACTCTACCAGTTTATTCCTATATTTTATGATTCATGGCATCAAGCCTCTATTTCCCTTTGATTTCATCAAGGCTATATTTCTTATTTCTTATATATATACCTTGTATAGTTAGTATATTTGTCATATGAATTCTTCATGCCATCCAATTTTTCTTGCTAAGAGAATTGATTTTATAAGATGATAATGCCCCTAAATTAATTGACATAGGATTAGCTAGAACAGCTGATGTGAGGTCATTAGCTGACATGGCTGTATCTGAGATCATGCCCTTGAAGAGCTCAGTCATGGCAGAAGAAGAATGAATAGAATGAAAAAATATAATAAGATTATGAATTTGTATATTTGCTTGCCTTTCTTTCAAGCACAAAGCTCAGGGCTCATAACCTGTTGATAGGCTACAACTGTATAGAGTGTATGTAGACTATGTAAGTGACCTTATATAAGTTGCTGAGTTGAAATATTTGATGTGATGAGATATGAGAATGAGCACACAGAATTGAGTTGGCTAGCAGACTGGTGAGTGATGTGAGAATAGGAGGAGCCTAGTTTTATTCTTAGCTACTTAGTTTATATATGAGCAGTAGCTATTTGTTTTTCTGAGTAAGTTGAGACTTTTGGCTATTCAGCTTGCTATCATGTGCTTTATCTTATCTAGCCATAGTCAACATCCCCCAAATCCATTCATCTTCTCCATTCCTGATTGCTACAGGGACTTGGTGACTGGCATACTGGGCATTCAAGTAAGTAACAAGACAGACACCACTTTGGGGACTAGTGGTCAGATGACTGTTTTGCCATATCTGAAGGGGGATGGAAGCACTAATGCACTCCAGAAAGATAGGGACTTTGTAGCTGATCTTGTGCATGCTCTAGAGGCTCTTCCTTCAAGCAACCTCATTGTCTTCTTATCCAAAGATATGGGGGAAGAGGAGCTTCTCCAGGGCATTTGGGACAGAAACAAGTCCATTGTCAACCAAGATATCTCACCTCAGGCACCATCAAGTTAAAAGCTCATTTCCACAGTTGTTATTACTGTTGTATATATATGCCTTACTCAGGTACTTCTCGTCCTTGTGAGAAGTTTAGAATATGTAGATGTCCAAATATTGGTCCATTTTGCATTTCGTCTCAAGCATTTCTAGCGAGGCACATCTTCTCAATCTACCTGTATGGCATGTATAAACTTGAGGCTTAGAGCTACACCAGGTTCGACATTAGATATCAGATCACTCAAATATAGTAAATGGTGCAACCCCAGCGGCAATGTTAGGTATGACATCCGTTCGTCAAAGCAAGAACAGGAAGATGATTGTCTACTCCTCCTTCTTGGCTCCAACCTTCTTCTCTGCTTCAGCGATAGATGCTGCATCTGTCTGTGGCCCAGCAGCGGCTGCATACAAGTATTTTAATCGAGCATGCATACTGGAGCGAATGGAGAACATACGACCGAACAGCGAGGCGGCCTTGAATGGTCTTTTAAGGTCACCTTCCGCCGGTTTTCCAAGGGCATGAATAGCAACCACTTTTGCGTCATACAAGTTCTTCAGGCCCATGAGGGCCTGGATGAACAGTGGTTGAGTGTACTTCAGGTAGAGATGGAAGAAAGCCATCATGGCGATACCAAAGTAGGCGCCACGAAGCTGGTGTAGATGAGGTGAGCGTGGAGAGTGGTACAATCGAGTGGTACACATACGAGTTTTGAAGTCTCGGAGAGATCATAGTCTCTTACAGTTGTTGTGACGAGTCCTCCAGAGTCGGGCGACTAAATGGGTGAGCAAGACAAGGGTAGTGAAAAACGTTCGGAGGCTGACCATTGGATTGGGGGTGTCAACTAGAGTATAGAATATGAGGATTGCTTTCATCCGAGAAGAACAAGTGACATACCATATTTGAGGACGGTCTGGTCATTCTTCTGTTTGATCTGACGTGTACCAATCAGTTCCAAGAACGAGGGAAAAGGTCTAGGAAAGACAACCTTGTAAGAGACAAAGAAGTACGTGCCGACGATGATGATCTGACTGAGCACATAACCAAGTCGAACATAGTTCAGAATGACCGGGTCGTCGAAGGGAATCCTGCGAGCAACTGGTCCGCAGGGAGAGTTAAGAAAAGTCTTTCGAGTAGAAGAGAAGGTATGGTACTCTGCATTGCTCCGAGGGAAATCATGATGTTTTGCACGCCGGCGTTCATGTTGGCGACGAAGAAAACCGTTTGACGGAGGATGATGGAAAACACGCTGGAAGTTTATTATAATAGACTACGTGTGAGAGCGTCAATGGATGCGACATTTTGTCACGTGAGAGCCGTGAGACCTGTCACGTTGTTATGACGTCGACCCTTGCTACCTTGGGGCGGTCCAAGGTTGGCCAAGAACAATGAACTATCACGAAACAGCCTCGGTCTCCCGCGCGACATCGGTCTCGCGCGCATCGAAACATGGAAGCACACTCTCCCGTTCGCAGTCCCTCATCAAAAAAAACATAGCTCCACACGACCTCAGACCCTCCGATGTCCTCATCGAGCGCTTCGTCGCTTGGAAAGCTATCGTGAAACAGCTCATTGCATACTTTGAAGGTCTTGCAGACATTCAAAATAACATTGCCCGCGAATACACCAAGCTCAGAGCTGTAATACAAGTACCCTTCAAGGCAGGAAACCAATTTCTCGGAGAGGGCGGTTTGCAGGCACGTGCTGCGCCATTTATGTCGTGACTAGCCATAATGTATTCTGTAGGATGTATTTTATAGCATACGCGATAAAACCAGGGTCATTGCTGACCAGCATGCCAACCTCGGACGGACGCTTGACAGCTCAATTGTGCAACATCTTCAGAAGCTGAGAGCTGAGATTAAAGCTCATATCAAGGTGCGTCTCCTCTCCTTTCTGTGTGTTTCTTTCTAAGTTCCGTAGAATGTTCAGAACGACACCGGCAAGCTCGCTACAAGTGTTGCTAAGGAGCGCGAGCTCTCTGCCAAATTGATTGGAGATCTCTCTACTGGCATCAGCATCTTCAAGAATACGCCAATGAATGTCAACGCGAAATCAGACCCGTATGCTTCGCGATTTCATTCTCTATATATCTCAACAGTTTCAGGTATGTCGCCAACGTAGTTGTAGTTCGGCAACTTCAGAAGCAAGTGCACGAAGAAAATGCACTCCAGAAATCTGTGATAATCATGCAGCAAAATTCCGCGCATTTTGAAGAAGGAGTTGTGCGTGCCATTCAATCTGCCTGGCAGACCTACGACGAGTGGCACTCTCGCACGTTATCTTCTGTGCAAGACACCTGGCGCATCCTTGGCGAAGTAATGTCTTCCCTCTCCCCCGACCGAGAGTGGATCTCCTTCTCGGCCCGTTCGGATCATCTCCTTGATCCAGAGACGCCCCTGAGGAATCCAGAGGCTATTGTCTACCCTTTCAAAGATGATGCGAGTGTCATCCCCGTACATACTGGCATACTTGAGCGCAAGAAGCGGTTCACACGAACGTATCGCGAGGCATACTATGTTCTTACACCAGCTGGCTTCCTTCATGAGTATGCTTCCTCTGACCCAGAGCACATCGGAAGTCATCTTCCTGTCTTCTCCCTCTTCCTTCCAGCCTGCACGCTTGGCCCACCTTCCCCTGCTGCGTCGAAGTCTCACAAGTTCCACATAGAAGGGAGGAAGGATGGCACTGGTTTCCACACTGGAAGCTTTAAATCAATTGCAATGGGTCAGCATGCTTGGAGCTTCAGGACACGAAGTCGCGAGGACATGATGGAGTGGTGGAACGACATTAGGATGCTCTGTGCCCGGTACCTTGTCGCAAGCGAACAGATGGATCGCGGTGGACCCGTCCAAGCGGCCGTGCGTTCTGTCGGTTATGTCAGCGACGACGAGGAAGAGGGCGACGATGAGGGATCGAGCATCGAAGAGGAACAAGATGAAGAAGAAGACGGCGATATTTACCAAGATGCTGTGGTCGATGAGGAAGGGGAACTGCCTTCCTATTCGCATACCGGAAAGAATCCGGAACTAACGATTAGGAGCATCGGATACGCGGTAAGTACCCCGCTTGGACATTGATTCTCCGGCCACTACTTATTGTCGCTGACTCACTACTTCTGCTCAGCTAGATAAGAAAGCTCCGGTAGAGACTAACTATGAACATGACGCTGGGGTCGTGAACGGCCATACAAACGAGCTTCGAAAAGCGAGTCGGCGTCAGCTCGAGAAAGCGCCTGAGGGACGGCCCCCACACTCTGCTGAACGCAATCGTTCGCATGTCAACCCGAATGGCACGTCGACTGTCAGGGGCGTTCCGCATGCAAATCACGGAGGGGAAAGCGCAGAAAGCCCTACGGAGGACTTTTTGGGGGCACCTGGGCCTGCACCTACTGAGAGTAAGATTACGGAGGAACATTAACCGAGTGTACATGGCGACTACATCTATGGGTGCGGTTCTCTTGCCGTCGATGTTCTGGACTTCACCTTTATTATTGTTGGGCGTCATTTGATCAGAGTTGGCCATCGCAATCACTCATCCGGATAGCCTACATACCAGTTCTTAGTATATCATGTTTCCTGAAGAGTAATAATGCCGCACTACATTTGTTTCCATATTCCATGAGACAACCGCGTTGCCCATGAGTACAAGCAGCTTAGGCAGCGGTCTGCAAATGCGTTGACCTGTGCCCCCCCCGGCTGCATTTGCACGCACCGCTGGGGACAACGATGTACAGCTATGAACTCCACGGCTAGCGATCTAGTTGCCACCGCAACAAGCAGCTAACGGTTTGACGATATGTGATGACCAGTAGTGCAAGAAAACATGGGAGTATCATCAGGTGGTGAGTGAGGTGTTCTTCCATTCATTCTTCCATACCTGCCACATCACCAGTGAGCACAACTTGCGTATGCCAGAAGTATGGATCACCTCGAAGAACCGACGGCGGTCGGCCACATTGATCCCGCGACAGCTTGTCAGGTCAAGTTTCTCCAAATCTGGGCAAGCATCAATGATCGGGAATAACCCGCCACCTATGAGATAGATCAATCATGTATTAGAGAACATCACTACGGTGCAGGAGTTATGTGGGACAGACCTGTCAATTTGGTACCCGCGACTTCGAGCGTGACGAGTGATTGACAGCACGCAAGATATGGTGCCGCATCATCGTCAATCCCGGTGTTGTTGAGCACAAGCTCCTCCAGCCTGGGCGGCCTGTCGTCGACCGTCTCCGACATCAGTCCGCCAAGGTCTAGTGATCGTAAACACGGTATCCCTGACAGATTGAGGTACTAGCATACATATCACAGTGCAAACGTCGAAAGTGGGCACGACCAATTAGAGTCAAAATCCGAAGAATAAATAATGATGATGATGGACATGCCTTGCATTTTCGCCCAACTCGACGAATGACATCGGCGAGTGCACCGTATTTGTCGCGGCGAGAGGTCAGTCCTAACTTGGTATTGCCAACGAGGCTGAATTTCTCGAGGTGCTCAAAGTCTGCCATGGCGTCCGTGAGTGACATGAGCGTGTCGTCCGTCATGGTCATAGCAGATATGTTGCTAATTGAGGCAAACGAACCCTGTCCGCTGCCGAGCGCACCCAAGTAGAGCGTCCGTAGGTTGGGCAGGGCACAAACCAGGGAAACAATATCCGCACCTGACAGTGCTGTTGACGTGAGCGATAACTTTTCTAGAGCATGGACAAGAGTGGCTGTTTGTGCCGGAACGCGGTGGAGACGCGTAAAGGAAACGTCGAGGCGAGTTAAGTTCGGGCAGAGTGCAATAAAAGCGTGCATTGAGGTTTCAGAAAGATCGAGTTGGCGAAATTTAAGGCTTTTCATGTGGGGTAACGTCAAGCTAGGTTCTCGCGCGAGTCCAGCGAGAAGTTTTGCAAAGGTGGCATCAGTCTGGCCAGCGTGATGATTAGCGATAGGATTGATGCTGATAGAATTATTATACCAACTCACCCAATTCTGTATGCCTGCCACCTTTAGCACTTCCAAGTTGGTGCAGGACATCAGTGGTCTGAGGAGAGACACGGGTGGGACTGATGTGTAGTTGAGGTTGAGGGTAGTCAAGGACGGGCAGGCATTACCGACCATTTCTGCAGTCTTCATGTTGACCTTGGAGCAACCACTGCGACTGTGTCAGAGAACCATACGGAGGAAACTATTGGCCTTACCGGAGGACAAGGGTGTGTAGATGGGGAAGAGAGGGTAATATGGACGCAAAAACTGTGTCGGAAAACTTGTTAAAACCTGTCAAATGAAGTTCTCTGAGCCCTGTGTTCTTTGCAATGGAAGCGATTGTTTGCCGTTGAACGCCAGCTAGATCGCTAGATAGCACAAGGGATGGCCCACGCAAAAAGTACTACAGTGTATCTTGAGTCAAACAAGATACGATAAAACATTACTTTGGATCTCACCGAGACAATAAGTCCGTGTGATAAAAGTGCTGGGTAGCTGGACCGCAACATGGAGAATAATCTTGGTACTAATGTGTCTGGCAAGTGCTTCAGATAACGTTTGGAGTAATCCCATGTTTGTTCATTCTCTAAAAGTGCTTTAAAGTGCTTCACGAAGCAACGAGCTGCAAGGGAAGATAGCGGTGGTACAGCAGCCTTTTGGGGGGGGACACGGGTGGAAAGAACTGATGCAGATGGAAAATGGCTTGGTTGCAATAAGGAGATGTCATCTTCAGTGGGTGCACCAAATGTTGGAAAATAATCTTGTTTTGCTGGCGGTGCATCTGAGAGTCGTTGGCGTCGAGACATGTAATGATCATATTATGTAAATGATTCGTGAACCTAGCCAGACGCGGAGTTCAGCGTGGTGTCCCACGGTGATTATGGGCATGGGCAGCGTGCTCAATGCTCACCGTGCTCACCTCATCCCTTACCTTTGCTGTCTGAGCCAGTAGTTGACTGGGGTCGCGCTGCTGACCGGCAGAAATGGCCAGCCATCCAATTTCGCCAGCGGGACCTACCAAGAGATATCCGCCACCCATCCAGCCAAATCCTCACCCATACGCCATCAAGACGACGTCCTCCGCGTTGTTGTCTCGCTCCAGTGCATCGTTGCACTCTCCCCACCACACAAGACACAACTATATCCCTTCTCCACCTTCCCGGGCACAAGCAGAAACAACAGAACAGCACCGCCATTCCTCTTCATTGTCATCGGTCGAGGGAGAGGTGCACGGTATCAATGAAGTGTCTACCGTCCCTGCACCACTTCCGACCCCACCGTTGGTTGTCTCTACCTCCCCAGACGACCAAAATATGTCACTGAAGCGCACGGATCCGCTGAAAATCAAACACCGAGTACGGAGGGCAGAAACGATGCCAAGCAGCGCCATCGCGCCAATCGCAACGAATTGTAGCTATGAGCTGAAACATGAGTTTAGTCGCGATGAATATTCAAGATCGGAACTGTATGCTGGCTTGCCTTCCAATCCCAAGCAATGGAACACAGACGAGCTTATTACCTATCTCGAGACGTGTTTCAAGTCAGAGAACGGCGCTAACGGTGACGAGGAAGACTCTGGCCTTGTCAACATCATCGAATGTGTCCGTACACGTAGGTTCACAGGTCGTGAATTACTGCGACTCACGGACGCAGATCTTGCTGGGTACGCTACAGGTCCATTCATTGTGCCTCCCATATTGATCATCTTCACACCTGCGTAGTACACCCCTTTCTGATGTACAGTGCACTCAACTGCTTGAGCATTCGCGGACCCTTCGTGCTGAGGTTCTACGCGGGCGTATCTGCGTTGACTCGCATCACTCGCGCGAGGTATCCAACAACTCGAATGATATCTATTCCCAGTCCAGTCATTCTTTTACCCCATTCCACAACGTCTGCCGTGCCTCCGCGTCTACTGAAGATCTACATTTACTCCTTGACAACACCGGAAAGGGCGAATGCGCCTTCCCGCTGTCACCGGTAGTGTCTCTGCACCGATCTAACTCGGTCTCGGAGGCTTCAGCACAGAGGTACAGAGACCTCGCCCATATGCGCATGCGTCGCCGAGGTAGGGTCAAGGGCCTCGTTGAAACTTGGGAGCGGGCAAGCACAAGTGGAAGCGAGTGTTCTACCAGCGAGGATGGTTCTGTGAGTGGGAGCGAGGCCGAGTCTGAAAGTGAAATTGATCTAGCGTCCGAATCAATCACGCGTACTAGGCGTTCACCGGAGTTGTCACCTGACCTATCGTCTGCCCTACGTGACGAATCACATCATGAGGTTCGTTCGTCGGCCGTTGACTCAGTGGTTGTCCCCCGGGAACCACCTCTATTGACTCCGCCCCCTCCGTACACCCATACATTCACCACGGGGGGAGTCATTGCAGACAGAGAGGAGGAGCCCAGCATTGAGGAACTGTTGGTATCATCTCCGAGCCTCCCGCTGAGAGGTGCACGCGCATGGGAAGCCGACTTTGGTTTGGGGGACACAGTGAAACGGATTCCCATCCCCATGAGCTCAGATGCTGGTGATCACTCCTCATTGGTTATGGAACCAGACATATCTCGCTATCCGCAAGATGATAGGCAACAGACCAATTCTATTCGATTGAAAGGGTCGGGGATGCGGCGAAGCACTGGACGCAGAGGGAAGGACGCGAAGACTCGAAATCGAGTTATCACCGCCATTTTTACCGGTTCTCTCTCGGATGACGCACCCGGGGATGCAAGGGCCCGCCATCGTCACACAAACGACACGGATGGCGTTCGTGAAGTCCCAGTAAGCTCGGAACCGCAGGATGATCCAGATAGCGCGCTGCAAGCGCTTGAGGAGTCTATTGCAGCAACACGAATCCAGCTAGAGGCGCTCAGACTGCGGCTGGAAGAGGTCGAAGCTGATACTGCCAGACAGGAAGGAATATTGATGCGAGCCCCATTTTCTGACCCACGTTATTCTCCTGGTTTCGACTCGAGGCAACAGCAATCGGAAGCGAACGAACGAGTAACGCCCGAGACAGCGGAAACAGCCAGAAACGAAACTGTTGCTAGGAGGAGAGCCATGCTCGAAACGGTCCCCCTGTCTGACCTTGCGCGCGCGATCGTTGCGAGAGCGATAGGATGGCTATTCCCATATAGGCATTTGGGTATGCATGTCCCCAATGGTCATGACAAGCCTCAAGCTGGCACTGGCTCCCGTTTCGAAACGAGTGACAGGTACCGTTCTCCGGCGAAAAGAAATGTTCGCTTGCCACTGGCACACATATCGTGCAACATCATTTTGGTCTCGTTCGCCATCTGTGCGGTGGTGCTTCGGAGGATGGGATTTGGCCGATGGATCCGCCGGCCGTGATGAGCCACGCAGGTTGGCGATCAGTCTATCATTTCTCATGCTCATCTTGCTTCAAACTTGATACCCATTCACTTTTCTTGCGTTATCCGATAGGTCTCCCCGCTGTTCCCGAGGCCCGTCTGCTATATATCTGTCTTCCCTGGCCCACTTCATTTACTTGCAGAGTGTCTCTGGTTTGTATGATGTCTCATTGCGTTACGACGCGACAACTTTTACGACCTCTCCACAATTGTTTGACTTTTTTTTTTTTTTTTTTTTATTTCTTTGCATACTTACAACTTGCAATGACGACCCTGGGGGTACAAATGTCATCTGCTGGTCCTCGACCCGTCTTGGGTCAACGATGCACCTCCGAACAGACACTCTGATCATCAGACTAGCTGAGGCGGGACTCTCACACTTTGGTGACTTGGATCGACCCTGAGAAACTCGGGATTCAACTTCGTCTTCACCATCCACTATCTGGGGAGCCTCAGCTTCCTAAACCCTGCTATGTCATAGGAAGACCTAACGTTGGGCTCATCCTCGCGAGAGCAATGAAAGGTAGCCCGGAAAATGCACTGCCACGATGGAGATTAGGTGGCTTTGAATCTCAGATCCAGTTGTCGGTTTTCAACTAGCCCATCTTCTACGACACGGCGCAAACTGATTGACTACAGACAGAAGGCAGCATGTAAGGGCTATTCACCTCAGTTTCTAGTGCCGCTGCCCTTCTCATGGCCATGAATCGCCATTTAATGTTCTCGGCTGAATCTTGTTACCTGTAGCTTTATGTTCTTCCCTTTTGGGTGGTGCCATACGTCACCCTGCATGAGGGTGTATCTTCGGTACTTTCAATGGTCAAGGCCGCACTCCACGAACCCATCCTGCGAATCTCGCTTCTTTGACACCTCCGGTGCTCGGGTAATCGACGTGCTCCGAGCTCACTGAATGAACTTTACTCTGTTGTGGACATCAAAAGCTCAGGGGCAAATTGCCTTGAGGATGATAAGGTGCAATCAGAGCTTATTACGTCCATCTGTACAAGCGTAGTTTGCATACCAAAGTGCGCAATCTTTCCTGGCCACCCTTTCCTGCAGAGCCCACTTTGCAGTTATCTGAGTCCCAAATATCAGGTCAGCCCGCCATTACGCAGGAGCCTCAGGCTGCATCACATGTCGAGTTCTACCCAAATGGCTTGCGAGCAGAATGCTCTGCCGTTGGTAGTTGCCGACAATCCGGCCGAAATAGGGCCATGGACCGTCGATCAAGAGCTTCGAATGTGTTTCACCACAGTTGATGTGTCCACGCCCATCAAGCATGTATACGACCCCAGCTTTCACCAGTTTTATTCCTCCCAAACGAAGTTCTCGTCCACATTTTCAGACATGAGCTCGATGAAATTCCGCATTCATCTCGCACCTCCCCTACCAATCATGGTAGCTGGCGTGGCATGCAGAACCTGGCTTGTCATCGTGCTTCGTGCTCCCGAGTTATGGACACATGTCTTTGTGACTTCTGCGACCTCAATCAATCATTCACAGATGCACCCGGAAAGGTCTGGAAATTTCGAGCCAGCTTTTGTCATTGGCCTACTCCTCGTTATGCCAATGAGGTCAACTTCTGTGACGCATTAATCGAGCCGATCATTGGTACGCTACATCGTCATGCACATCGCCTGCGGAACCTTTCTCCGTGGGATGTATCAGACATGGTTGTCTGCGCCACCATAAGGGGTTTGCTGAACTCCTATATACCTCACTTGATCAGTGTTTCTATCAAGGCAAATCACACGGCTTACACCCATTATTATCAACTCCGTCACCTCTATCAGCGGGGCGCTGGACACAGCTTGAAATCAACCATTTCTCGATCGAAACTTTGCGAAGGAGATCCAACTGGCCATTTGACGCCCGGGATCTCACCTCCCTCACATTGCGGACCCAAGAATGTCCAACGATAGGCTTCTTTCTCCCACACTATCTTACCGAGTTTCTGGTACTATGTGCGCTCTTAAGGTCAGCACCCAACTTGTACGGACCCATCATCAAGGCCGGCGAGGACTTCCCAATACGCCCACCAGACGTGACGCTTCCGTCGCTTGAGACACTTATCATCCATCGCCGCGATCCTGGTGTCCGATACCAGTGTGAGCTCCTAGGCGTCCTCTTGACACCCAACCCCAAATACGTCGAGATTCCCTGGCATGACGATCTCGCTGTCGAACTGCCCTATGCGAATCGCGCCGCGGAGTGTCTCTTCGACGGAGAAGGCCAGCCTAGGTTCGCAAGTGTCAAGGAACTCTTACCTGCATGACAGCATCACCGAGTGGAACATGACATGCCGGCGAGATCATTCACGAATGCGTTTCCGAACGTAGAGGAGATCGTTCGCGGGGGAACGGACGTGGCGAAATTCGCAGCGTCGCTTCGGCGATTCGTGCACCCTTGCTCTGTCATCCCTGCCCGCGATGCTCATGCTGGTTGCTGTGGGTTCCGGGACTCGGAGCCAGAGTTTGTGTTGGCTGATGGGGTGTGGAAAATCGTGTCGAAGTGACCAGACATGAAGCGGTGGAGAGAATGGGTGAGGGGATTTTGCAAGTGGCTCGCTGCGGGAGGTGTGTCGAGATTCAGCATGCAGTACTGCCCGATGGTCTACTAGACGAGTGCGGGATGGAGGCATTTAGGAGCGGCCTTGACACACTTCGCAGGCATGCCCAGGTAATTGTGTTGAAAGGTTAAGTTGATTCGAAAGAATCTAATGAGTGTAGGGAGCCAGTATGTGCTATTATTGTGTGCATATGATACCAACACGGATTCGTGTGTTTTTAGATGAGATCATCAACTGCCCCGGTGCTCCAAAAGTCACGAGCGATGATTGTGAGCATTTAAAACACCTAGGAAAAATATCCTCCACTTTTTACAGCTGCGGAGGAAGTGGCGATGTTTGGTAACATATCTACTAGGTGAGTAAAACCATTTGAATATGCCAATGGAGCTAGGATGAAGTCTGAGTCTTGAGATGCCGCTTTTCAGCCGATTTCTCAAGGGATCCTGGTGGCTTGATCAAAAACAGGTTCGCTACAAGAACTATTTGTGTTGCTTGTCGAATCCTTCGCGGATGGCAGAGAGTGATCCCACAGCGGTATTTTCCCGGCCCGGTTTGGCTCAAGAGCTATGGCTTGGGCCCGGCCTATGAGGGTTCAGGCCCGAGAAAAATCCAAGCCGAGCCCTGAGCCCTCCTGAACCCTACTAAGGGGCCCGGTCCCGCCCAGGCCGCGGCTTTTGTCGTGTCATCACCGCTCATGTCCACATTTGTGAGTGAGCGGGAGGGGAGGGCGATGGCGACTGAGGATGAGGGAACAGGAGAGGGAGAGGGATATGACGAGGGGCGTACTCACGTCCGCGTCCCATCGCCGCTACTTGCCGTTCACGATCAGGACGAGGGAGGGGGAGCTACCCCCGCTTAGGGGTACGGGTACGGGTCACAATTTTATGACTCGCAGCAATAACCTTACCCGCGGTACAGACTTGGATACCCGTGCTCAAAGCGAGACGGGCGGGATGGGATACGAGCGCTCCAGCTCGAAACGAGGTGGATGGTTGAGGACGTGAGCGCTCGGGTTCAGAACGAGACGGGCGGATTGAGAGTCCAGCCATTGTGGTCGAAGTGAGATAAGCGGGTGGGATACGACGGGTTGAGCTCGAGGTGACACGGGTCGAGTGGAGTGAGAGCGCTCGGGCTCGAAACGAGACGGGCGGGTTGGGACTCGAGCCGTTTGCGTTCAATTTGACACAGGTCGGGCGCGAACAAGCGGTGGCGGCCGATTCAATACAGGCGGAATAGGAGACGAGCAGTGGCACTTGATTTGACACGGGCAGGGTGGGAGACGACTCAGATGAGCGATAGGCTCAAGTTGTCGCGGGATAGGCACAAGACGAGCGGTCGGGCTCGAGTTGACAGGGGTTGGACGAGCGTGGGGGCAAGGGTTGTCTCGCCATTCGCATACAAATGTGAACGCAAACGTGTTGTCAGCATTTCGCGTTCGCGTTTGTGGGCGAACGGGAAGGGAGAACGAGGTGAGGCGAAGGCGAGAGCCGTGGTTGCCGCGAGCCCCCATACATCCACACGCCCGGCCCGCCTTACAGGGGCACGGCCTGGCTCGGGTCGGGTTTTTGAGCCTGGCCCGGAAAACACTATCCCAAGTGAAATGGATTCCACAGTACAATCAGCCATGGTTTCCTGTCTTCGGCTCGGTGATATGGACGCTGCAGGCTGGCCTGGGGTGCCCTGGCAGAGGTTACCCCTCCAATTCTCGTTTTAGGAATGGTGAGCTTTGTCTGCAAGCTGACCTGATGCAGTCATATTTCCTGACTCTCTGACGATGAGATGGTGTACACAGCCGTTGTACATAATCGTTGTTCGATTTTACAACTCCGTCGAATTGCCGCACAGTCCGGCCGAATTGAACATGGAAAGTCCTCGACTCGACGGCAAGACTAAAAGCCGGATGCCTTCATGGAGGGTAACGTTCAGCTCTTGCTTTCCCCGCATCCGAGGGCGGGGCTGAGCAAGGGAATATTCTTCTCTTCGCTAGCCGTTCATCAGCCGATTCCGAGGCTGTGGAAGAGCATGTCTTGATAGACATAAAATGACTTTCTTGTGGCCATGGATGCTATTGTGATCCTCAAAACAACAATGCGGTGGAGCACTTCAGCTACTCAGCTTGCAGCACTCATTCCATTCACCGTCGTGGCTGTGGACATGATCTGGAGGCTCGTCCGGGATCGCATTGAACGCAAGGGGTGTCCTTTACCCCCTGGTCCCACCCCCTTACCATTCTTGGGAAGTGTGCTCTCTGTTAATACTGAGGAACCTTTCAGGTCTTATACAGAATGGCGGGCGAAGTATGGTGAGTACACTAGCGCGGAACTGGAAAGCCTGGTGCTAACGGTTCTCAGGCGATATAATGTATATTCGACTTCTAGATATGGACGTCGTGGTCCTAAACTCGCCATCTGTCGCAGCTGAGCTGCTGGAGAAACGATCACAGATATACTCCGATCGTCCATTCATAGCATCCGTTAATCCGTGAGTGAATCACAATGCATCCAGGTAAATCAGACGACCCATGCCTTTCTAGGTATGGCCATGATTCCAACTTTGCTTTTGCGAATTATGGTGACCATTGGAGGTTGTGCCGGCGAATATTCCATCAAACATTCAGCGTCGACGCTGCCGTTACTTTTCATTCAATGCAGCTCCACAAAGCACGCCAGATGATCTTCAATATGATGGAAGGCCCCAATGAATACACATCACACTACTCGACGTGAGATCATCTAGATCATTCTAGTCAGATTCTGGATTCTCACGTTTCTACAGCTTTGCTGCCGCAGTCACGATGTGTTCTATATACGACTACGATCCAAAGCCCCAGAATGACCAAATGGTAACTATTATCAACAACTTTATCAAAGCTTCGGTCCCAGCGTTAATGCCGGAGAAGGCGGTCCTGCTCAAAGTCTTTCCGTTTTGTAAGCGTCTTTTGGTACACATTGAGAATACCTTAATTTGACATTGTTTTCTGGAAGTGTTGCACATACCTGACTGGCTTCCTGGGTCTTGGCTCAAACATGAAGCAAGAGTGGCCCGTGAGTGGGGCGCCAAAATGGTCGAAGCACCTTACCAGTACGTGCAGAAGCGTGTGGTAAGTCTTGATCCTATTTGCGAGCTAGCTAGGAATGAGTTGATGCTGTTTCAGCAATCCGAGGGGGTTGTTAATCGCTCAATGGTATCGGAGCACATCATTCATCTGGACAAGTTGGATGGTTCGTACCATTCAGACTATGAAAAGGCTCTCAAACATACCTCCTCTACTGCTTTCTTGGGTAAGTCGCTATCTTAACTGTCAATGACCGAACTAATCGTCCGATCGCAGGTTCCGTAGAGACGGTTTGTTGTGCATCCCTGGAGATGAATCTGACACTCACAGAGTGCACAGACGAGCTCATTATTGATGACATTTACTCTTGCGATGGTTAAGAACCCTCGTATCTGGAAACACGCCCAGGCGGAAATCGACGCCATCGTGGGAACTGATAGATTACCTGAATTCGACGACAGGTCATCCTTGCCATATGTCGATGCAATCCTGCGTGAGACACTGAGGTGGCAGCCACCTGTTCCTCTTGGTATGACCACGATCCTGACTTCGTGAACGACATCACTGATGCACCTTAAGGTGCTCCACATGCCACCACAACCAGTGATGTCTACAACGGTTTTTATATTCCCAAAGGTATGTTATATATAATCATGGGAGTCGCCAAGAATGACATTTTTTCGACAGGGGCGACAATCTTTGGAAACATTTGGTATGTAGTTAATTGTCCTTTTGATTTTCTAGGTGTAGTCGTTCAATATCTCCTCAGGGCAATGTCTCGTGATGAAAGTCGATACCCCAACGCAGAGGAATTCATCCCCGAGAGGTTCTTAAACTCGGAAGGGTCGTTAATTGACGACAAACCTGACTTCACTTTTGGATTTGGAAGGAGAATATGCCCAGGTGAGCAATAATATGCCAGAGATTGGTCCGCCGTTCGCACACCTACCCGTCATCGTCAGGTCGCTACACCGCCGATGCGTCTGTCTGGGCTGCCATGGCGACGATGCTAGCGACACTTGATTTCAATCTCGCGAAAGATGCAGATGGAAGGGATATCACATTTGAAGCGAAATTTATGAATGGACTGGCTCGGTGAGTTGCATTCATCGATCACCATAGATCTCGACCGTGACCATGAACTCTTTCCTAGCCATCCTTTGACGTTTCCTTGTCGCATCACCCCGCGATCAAACGTCAGCAAAGCATTTCTTGAGCGGGTTATTGGCACGTAGTGAACATGATTCCCTAGAGTTAATGTTGATCAGAGGCAGCCAATGTCTCGGCCGCACTGTACACTATCATTTGTAAGGTAGAATACAGGAATTTCTTCGAATACAAAGTGGGACGACCGCCAGGGTGCCCTCACCTATAATTCAGTCAAAGAGATTCCAAGCCAGCTGCTGGAATAATGCTAGCTAGCATGCAAGTTGGGACAGTTTCGTATGCTGAAAATATGTAAGCATGTGTTTCCACTTGACATTGTAATTTCTTTGATATTTCCTCACCATGCTCTGATTCCTTATTTCTGTTCATAATTTCACAAATGTAATCACTGATTGACTTGCCCTATAATTGATCAATGCTGCAGCTCAAAATTGATGACTGGTGTACACATCACTGCAGTGTGAATGAGCCAAGTAATGACAGTGGCTTTGTTCCACTAAGTGAGATAAACCCCTGATGTAACAAAACTAGAGATATGAGATATGAGCAACTATGTCTGTGTGGAGCGAACAAGAAGTGTGAATCTAGCCAGCACAACACATAAAGCTATTTCAAATAGCCTTTACAAACCCAAAAAGCATCACATATATATATTTTTGATTGGTTGTACATTCTCCATATGCATAAGATTGTTATTATTGTAATTAGGACAATATCTCAATTATATGCATTTTTAAATGACAACTTGAATATTATAAATGCTTGGCTTGTATTCAAGTCTGTGTAGACAGGCATTAGTGATAGATGGCAAGGCTAAGCATACAAAAAGTAGGGTAGGGCAAGGCATGTGTGAGATGTGGAGCAGTATCACTCCCAAGACAAGTGCAGTGAAGCATTAGCAATAATGTACAATATGAACCTATCATACTGGCATCATACATATCCAGTGTTACACTTATTTTTGATTGTCTCTAGCAATACACCAGTATGTCTATTTTCCTTTATTGCAATTGCTTTAGCACTGAGCAATTTCTCTTAAATGTATAATCCTTAGAAGCTGGATCTTAGCTCAAGTGTAAGTAGTCTGACCACCTGTCACTTAAGACTGTTATGCCAAAGGGCACTAATACTGAATGTGTAGTATCTAGTATTCTAGCTGATATATCTACTAGTTAAAGATATCTAGATAAGCTGATTATTATATGTAGCCATTATTCTTACTATATATTTATTTTCTATCTATACTTTCCCTTCCACCCATATCATTAGAGAACCATAGGGATATATCTGTAACTCACATATAGTGGCTCAAAAAACTGTCTGCACATTTGCATATTTTCCACTAAATGCAATAATCCTCAATAACCACTAAACCTCATCAAATATAATGAGTATATCAAATGTAGTATAGACTCATGGCTTTCTACACACTCAAGAATTAAGAGATTTGAATAAAATTTGATAAAATGGCAGTCATTACAAAATGACAACTCATGCAGATAGTTTTTTGACTTTATATTGTAATTGTATATATTGGACCCTAGAATGCTGTAATATCATTACATACATTTGAAAAGGGTTCTATTATCCTGGATTTATGTAATGGCTGGTCATTCAATATATATAAACCCTATCATCTCATTATTATTCTACCATTCTTATCATGAAATCTATCTCTACCTCTCAAAGAAATAATATTATCTCTCTCTTCTCTCTTGGCCTTTCCTCCAGAAAAATTGCCTCCCAAACTGGCCTAGGCCAGTCTACAATATCTCAGGTCCTTCAGAAGATCCAGCCAGAGAGGACTAGACATCTTGGTGGTTGCCCTTCAAAGCTTACTCCTACTAATAAACAAGCTATTGTCAAGCAAATCATTACTGGCAAGGTTCAAAATGCTGTTCAAGCCACCCATTTCATCAACAACATTATTGACACTCCTGTCTCCTCTCTGTTACATGATGGAAGGTCTTCTTCATATGCCCCCACTCTTTTTCTTTTTTCCCAACCTATGCATTCCATAATTCATCTTTTGTCTTATATTCACTTCAACATGCACTCAGGAACACCTCCATTATCTGCTCCTATGTTGATAACCTACTCCTGTACTCTAGTGCCAGTGGACTTCCCCTTCCAGATATCACTTCAAACTACTAGTGATGCCCTTCCCTTTCCAAGTAGTTACCTTTCCTAGAGATATGGTCCATGCCCTGCTAGTTTACCCTATAAATAGGGTCCTTGCATGTACTAGTAGCCCAGCTTGTTCTATGCAATCTACATGCTAGAACTCCTCCTCAGAACAGCCAATCACCTTATCAGCTGTCTGAATAATCCCTACCTTTTTGAACCTCAACATTCTCATTAGGAGTTCTTCCCTCTCAGTAAAAGGGACTGTTCTTGTGATCTTAGTTTGCCATTGCTGATTGTTTAACAGAAGGGCCATGTGTTGTATACACCACTGCAAGGTCATCTGCACAATAGAGTGCCAAGGCTAGCGTCTATGCAACTAGGAAGAGTTGCCATCTGAAAGCCACATTAACTATGTCACTATTTGTGGGTCCAGGTCTGCTCAGAGGAGCCATTTACTATTAAAGGCAGTTGCCATTCTGCCTAGTTTTTTTAGTGTGTTTGCATTAAGGTGCTGGTGCACCATAATACTCTCAGACAGTGAGAAACACCCTCAAAAAAGCCTCATTAAAGGCTGTGGTGAGAAGAAAAAGCCTTTATTAACTGCTAGTCATAAGAAGAAAAGACTAGCCTTTGCTCTTAAGTACCAACATTTGACTATAGAGGACTGAAAGAGGGTTATCTGGTCAGATGAAACCAAGATTAATAGGATTGGGTCAGATGAATAGGAATATATGTAGAAAAAGAAAGAAGAAGATCTAATTTCTAGAAAAGTCAAAGATATAGTAAAGTTTGGAGGAGGTTCTCTGATAGTATGGGGTTGCATGGGGTGGAATGGAGTGGGGGTTTTGAGTGAGGTTGAGGGGAGAATGGATGCTGAACAGTATGTGGCAATTTTAAAGAAAGGATTGCTATAAAGCATAGAAGAATCTGAAATTCCTAAAGATGACATTATCTTCCAATTGATACAACCCTAAACCAGAGAGTGTCTCACTTGAGGGTAAGCTTGGGTGTTCATAGGTCGCGGTGGGTGTGAATGGAGTAATGGGCTTGTATGGTGCCTATGTTATCCCTTGCTAAGGCTAGCTAGTAGAGGGGAGAACACCAAGAAAACAAGCTGAGGGCTTCAGCATTGTCCTCTGGCCTTTATATACTATTCTAATGTACAGCCACCTGGGCATGGACCAGCTACCCTATTATGGTAGATCTCCTACTATGGTCAAACCCTTGACCCTTATCTATGCCTTATGGCGACAGCAATCAGCAATCCTATGCTGCCATAGCGGAGATTAACTGCCACCTCCTGTGTGGCGCCTTCTATCAAAGAAGGGAAGAGAAGTATCCGGAAAGATCCAGATAAGCAGAAATTAAGGGGCGCTGGGTTAGAGCGCAAATGAAGAGCAGAAATGAAAAGAACCCAAACAGGAAACTAGTTCCTGCACATTAGGAGTACAATAGATTCCAGAATCTACTACCAAGGGTGACAGGTGATGGCAAAGGCCGTACTTTGTTACCTGTGCTCTGTCTAGGTGGTCTTTGGACTCTTTAATACCTAGCTCTCCTGATGTCATCACGTGACTAGTCACGTGGTCTGTGAATGAAGTAAATATGTCCATGCACAAAGAGAAAAGAAACAAGGAAAAAATAAAGTATACCCATAGTGTGACGTGACCATAACACTACCCCCCTCCTAAGGCTCAGATTCCCAGACAAGCCAGGTGCTCATGGAGCACTCGGGAAATCCAAGACGTTGAAAGGGAGGCCCCGCTCTGGCAGGTCGGTGAGGAAGTCCGATCTGTTAAATAAGAGAAGAAAGTCCATTGGGTCGATCGCGAGCAACCAAGGGGCAGAGGGATGGGCATGGTGGAAAGCCTTTAGTGCTTCCTTCACATTACCAAGGTTCTCGGTAGGCTCCCAAGTCCTATCCTCATCCCCAAAACCCTTCCAGTGGACTAAATATTCCAAGCATGTCCCGTTCTGGTAGCTAGCCATCAAATAATCTACTTCCCACTCAAAGTCTCTGTCCTCAGTCACAGTGACCGGGCCTGGGCGTCAAGGGACTTGCCCCTCAAGACATTCCTTATAGGGTTTCACCTGGGAAACATTGACTGTAGGGTGGATATGTAGCGTCTTCGGCAGCAGCAACGTAACCGCGTTGGGGCCTGCTAGAGCCGTGATCTTGTATGACCCCAGCCATCGCTCAGTCAATTTCTTGGAAGCTCTTGTGAGCCTCAAGTTCTCCGTAGAGAGCCAGACTAGCTGGCTGACTTCATAGATAGGGGCATCAGAATGATGCTTGTCCGCCTGTTTCTTCATTTTCTCCTGAGCTAGCAGGAGGTTATGATGTACTTCTTCCAAGGTTGCGGAGAACTCATCTGCTGTGGGGGCTGTACTACTTCCGGCAATGGCTTCGGTACCCAGCCGCATTGGATAAGTACAGGTGAGGGAAAACAGGATCTTCTTCATAGAAGAAGATATCTTAGAATTGATGCTATACTGTGCGATCGAAAGCCAGTCCGACCATTCTTCTTGGCGGTCAAAGCAATACATTCTCAAAAACTTCCTGATCTCCCGATTAGCAACTTCCAATTGCCCGTCTGTTTGCAGGTGGAAGGCGGTCGAGAGATGCATCTCGATGCCGAGTTGCTTGTTAATATTTTGCATCACCTGTAATGCGAACTGCGGACCTCGGTCCATAGTTATGGACTTTGGAAGGCCGTGGTGCTTCCAAACATGCTGCATAAATAACTTGGCTATGTCAATGGCACTAATCACCTTTGTTACGGTGCAACGGCACCTTACGCAGGCACTCTAGAACAACTAGACAGAACAGGTTAATCGACTGTCTCTCCCTTGGTGTGTAGGTGACATCCAAGGCTCCTCGACGTATAGACGACGTCCAAGGGCAACGTTAATACTCCTATAGATGGTTAGCTTTGGCGATAGGTGATCTCTAGAATAGTCCCTTTTACTAAGAGGGAAGAACTCCTAATGAGAAGTGTCAGTTGGGGCAAAGGGAGGATACTCAGATGATGGATATGAGCAGCTGTTCTGAGGAGCAGTTCTAGCATGTAGATTGCATAGAACAAGCTAAGGTAGTAATACATGCGAGGGCCCTACTTATAGGGCAAACCGGCAGGGCACGGACCAGGTCAAGAAAGGTAAGTACTAGAAGGGGGAAGGGCGTTACCAGTGGTCTGAAGAATTATCTGGAAAGGGAAAGCCACTGATACTAGAATATATCAAGAAGTCATCTGCATACAAATGGACAACTGAGGTTCCCCTTAACACATGTTATAAGGAAAATAGAAGATAGGGGGAATCATGAAAGGCATAGTTAATAAAGGAGGAAAAAGAATGCGGGCATATGAAGAGAACTCCTTGACTCGTAACAACCATCATGTGTGCATCTCCTCTTCTCAAAGGCTGACATGTAACAGCCTTGGTGCATGGGATCAGCTTGACTTCCTTGCTGAACCGGTCAACTACCGTCAAGATGGCATTGAATCTGTGAGAGAGGGGGAGGTCGGTAATGAAATCTGCGGTGATATCCTCCCATGGACTGGATAGAACCAGTAAAGAAATGAGCCTGCCGGCTGGTGTGGCATCTGTTCCCTTGAACCATTGGTATGTGTCGCATCTAGTGACGTAATCTTTGACAAAAGTGGCAAGGCTAGGCCACCAATAATTACGTTGTAACACTTCAAGTGTCTTCTCTTGTCCTGGATGCCCCATAATGGGCATATCATGATGCTTCTGGACAACTTCCATCCGAAGCAGCAATGATTTGGGGATGTACACTCTGCCGTGGCAGTCACTGAGGCAGCCATCATGCTCCTTCTGGATTCCCCACTTCCTTTCGAGTTCTCTTATATCCCTTTCACGTAGCTTGCACATTTCCAGAAATATTTTATGACGAAGCTGTACCCCTTCATCTGTAATCAAGAGCTTGCCCTCTGTGGGGGTCGCTCTAATCTTGTCCGGGGAAATAACAATTATCCCTTTATTATCTTTCTTGATTCCTTCAGTGTGATCCGGGCGATGGCTTAATGCATTGGCTTTTGCCATCGAGGCACTGGGTTTATACACCCACACCATGTTGAATCGGGTAAGATATTGTGCCCACCACGCTTGGCAGTGATTTAAGTCTTGGTGTGTCATAAAGAATCTGAGATTATTGTGGTCATTCCAGACCTCAAACAGTAATTTGGCTCCTTCTAGATAATGCCACCATTGCTCTAGTGCTTGGATGACACCTAGCATCTCCTTGTCAGCAATGGGGTAGTTCCATTCTTCTGGGGTCATGGAGTGGCTGGAATATGCCACTGGATGCCACTTTTCTTCTTTTAATATGCTTAAAACAGCCCCGGTTGCATAATCTGAGAAGTTGCTTTCTATGTGGAATTGACAATCAATGTCGGGATAGGCTAGAACGGGTGCAGTGGTGAAGGCTTGCTTCAGTATGTCAAAAGCATGCTGGCATGCTTTGTCCCATAAGAAGGCTTTGTCCTTCTTCATCAGGTCATGGAGTGATCTAGCCACCTTACTGTAGTCGGATATGAACCTGCAATAGAAGTTTGCCAACCCCAGAAAACTTCTTACATCCTTAATCTTTGAGGGAACTGGCCATTTCATTATGGCGTCTACCTTAGCTGGGTCCATCTTAATCCCTTCTGGAGAAATGATCATTCCCAGGAAGTCCACCTCTTTGACGTGGAATAAACACTTTTCTGGTTTTACAAATAAATCATTTTCTTCGAGGCATCTGAGGACTTCTAGCACGATTCGATCATGCTCTTCCTGGTTATCTGTTTTTGTAAATATCATAATGTCATCAATATAGACAATGCAAACATCATCCATATTGGCAAAGATCTTGTTCATCATCACCTGGAAGGTGGCAGGAGAGTTGCAAAGTCCAAAATACATTACGAGCGGCTCAAACACTCCCTTGAATGTGACAAATGCTGCTTTCCATTCATTGCCTTCGTGGATTCAGATATTGTTGTACCCCCATCTGAGATCCATTTTCGTAAATAATTTTGCTCCTTTTAGCTTATCCACTAATTGGGAGATCAGCGGAAGTGGGTAGTTATTTTTGACGGTGTGCTCATTAAGGTATCAGTAATCCTATACCATGCACTTTTTGCTGTCTTTCTTTGGAACAAAAAAGACCAGAGAGATTTGTGGCGACTTAGAGGGTCGTATATACCCCTTGGCCAGCTGATCGTCTAGAAAAGCTTTGACCTCTTCTTGTTCCATTACCGATAGAGGGATGAGTCGACCCTTCTTTGGGTTAAATGTTTCTTTTAGGTCGATCCCATGATCCCATGGTTTTCTGACAGGCATATGCTCACTTTTCTTTTTCGAGAACTGTCCAAAATACTTCTTGTATTCATGAGGAACCAGTTCCTCAACCATCTTTTCCCTTTTTGGTTCTTGCACTTCAAGCGCTTTTATGGTGGCATGAATCTGATATTGGAAGTCTTCTTCTTCTTTTTCCAGAATACAAAGTAGCACCGGCTTATCCTGTAAGCGATGGCAATGTCAGGGGCATCGAGTCATCCTTACTGTGCCCTTCGACCAGTCAATCTCAGGGTTGTGGCATTTTAACCATTCATACTCTAGTACGAATTGATTCTTCCCCAAGTTGGTTACTTCTGCTGTTATCTTTTCTCAGTGTCCTTGGAATTCCAATACCAGTTCAGCAGCATGCATAATACTGCCTGCCGAATTCTTAGTTCCGTCCACATTGTATACGGGTATTTCATGGCGGAGTTTTACCAAAGGGAGTTTGACGTCATTGGCCCACTTTCGGTCTATAAACACGGCATTGGCGCCGCTGTCTAGTAGTGCTTCTGCCCTTATATAATTCTTTTCAGACCTTTCTGTATAGGGGGCGATGCGAATCTTGAGAAGTATTTCCTTATCGATTTTTAAGTTCCTAACAAAGATATCATCTGGGAAAATGACATTTTGCTTTAGATGGGGGAAAGAGAAATTAAGCCCAGGTTTTACATCCCTGGCGAGCCCCACAGGGGACCTCTCTAACGGCTGTAAGATTACTTCTTTTTCTGTTTCCTCGGCTTCTTCTACCGAGAGGTTGGAATACCTATTGGGCGATGCGCCTTTGGGACTCCCAGGGTCCTTCAGGCATGGCCTTTTCCCTTATTGGCGAGGCCTTCATAATCTCTAAACCAGGCCCGCACTTCTTCGAAATTCATTTCCCTTACTGTTTTGGGTAAGGGGCGTTCAGAGGGGTCAATCCCCTTTCCTTTGTCTTTCCAGTTTGGTCTGGGTATAGTGGACTTACCCGTGCTTTGGACCAAGGCCGAAGACACGGCGCCCACATCAGTGTTCTTTTCTTTGTCCAATGGGACTTCTTCCCAATGGACGACTTGCCTCATCTTTCGGCCTGAGGGTATGGCCGGTGCCCGAGGCTTCCATTTGGAGCAGACATTCCGGTGTCTGCCCCCTAGGAAATGGCACTCGGGGCATTTGACGATGGGATTCATACACTGTTTGAACCAATGGCCTATTTGTCCGCATCTAAAGCAGACTCCCTGTCCATCTCCTTGGGATCTCGATGGGTGTCATTCTGCCGCATTGATATCCATTGCATTTGGGTCACGCCTCGGGGCTCCCGAGTTCCTCTGCGTACCCCTTGTGAGAAGCTTCATCAGATCTTCTCGTTCTTCTTGAATTCAGAGCTCTTCTATGAACTCCTTGAGGTTCTCAGGGTAACCCTTAGCCCAATGGTACCTTTTCACAATTCCTTGATCTGCATGTTTATATAGCAGATTGATGCATTGATCAATGGGTAGCACAGCTACCAATTGATGGGACTTGAATTTCGTAAGGAAGGAGATCATATCACTCCTTCCTTGCATGAGGGTGAGCAGCTGTTGTTTATGCCACTCTTTATCGTTCATCAGCCTAAAGTTGGCCAGCATCATCTTTTCAAATGCCTCCCAGGCCGGCCAGCCTGCTATTGCTGCTGCCTGGCTTATTATTATAGCAAGGCAGGCAGCATCTCCTTTGGTCGTCCGGGACACCATAGCTTTTACCGCAGTTTCTCCTGGGAGGGCGGCAGAGTTTTCCTCCTTCTACATGAGCACCTTGGTCCACCATTCATTGAAAGTGCGGCCTCTTTGTCCTTCAAAGGTTCCGGGATCTGCAATGATTTTTGACAACTTGGGTGCACTAGGCCCTGCTGTTACTCTGCCGGTCGCTGCCAGTCTGGCGGAGAGGGTTCTTACTTGGCTGACAAGGGTGCCGACCATTGCTTCAAGATCTTTGATTTTACCAGCTGCTATGACGAGCCGATTGCTTTCTTGGGTTACCCTAGTTTCTGCCTGGGCCAGGCAGGTGATCAGGTTCACCTTCTCACCTTCCACGTCAGCAAGGTAGTTCCCCAACTCTACCACCAATCTTGCCCAATCATCGGTTCCAGCCGTGAGTTGGGAGATAATGGCAGTGAGGTTTGCAGGCAGCGACATTGTTATTGCCTTTCAACAATACTTTACTCTCTTTACTGGTCTTAGCCAAATCCTCGACCCTAGTGGAGTCTGTCTACTGATCTCCTTTTCGTATTCCTTCCTGGCTCTTTTCTTAAGTGCTGGGGGCTCCTGCACCAGTTCTGGTTCTAATGATGGCATGTGAGAGTTGATATCCGGCGTGTATGGGCATTCAACCAGGGCAGGAGTTAAGTGGGCAGAGGATAAAGGGGATGCCCCAAAGACTCGATCTAACTCTTGTTGGTGGCAGAAGAGGTTCCACTCGTAATCCAGCCACTCATCATCGAGGTAGGGGTCGTGGAGCAGGGGGCGGAAAGGCTGTGGGGGTGGTGAGGGTGAGATGGTTGAGCCGATAGATGGCCCTTCGATCTCTTCTTGTTAAAAGTAAAGTGCGGGATCAACTGACAGTACACTGCTGGCGAGATCTCTGAGGTTGTTCTCTTCCCAGGTACTGGCAAATCTGACTTCTGGCTGCTCTAAGTAGCCTTAGAAAGCTTCTTCGAACTGTTTTTCTGACTCCGCCTGACGTTCTCTCATCAGGAGATCCACTAGCTCCTCTAATTGTACTACAGGGAGATCTAGATCGCCTTGGTTGTTCGGATTTTCTACTACTACCCGATTGGCTACTAGATGATGGTATACGATCTATAGGGCTAGGGGGAGAACAGAGGGTATGGATAGCACTTGGCGCCTATAAGAGGAAGATGGTGGTGCAAGTGTCCACTTGAAACTTACTTCTCCTAGGTGATGAGGCTAGGAGGTGTGAGGTACAAACGTTAGAGCTTGTTCTAATGATACAACTCTAAATCAGAGAGCATCTCACTTGAGGGTAAGCCTGGGTGTTCGTAGGTCACGGTGGGTGTGAATGGAGTAATGGGCTTGTATGGTGCCTATGTTACCCCTTGCTAAGACTAGCTAGTAGAGGGGAGAACACCAAGAGAACAAGCTGAGGGCTTCAGCATTGTCCCCTGGCCTTTATATACTATTCTAATGTACAGCCACCTGGGCATGGACCAGCTACCCTATTATGGTAGATCTCCTACTATGGTCAAACCCTTGACCCTTATCTATGCCTCATGGCAATGGTGATCAGCAATCCTGTGCTGCCACAGCAGAGATTAACTGCCACCTCCTGTGTGGCGCCTTCTATCAAAGAAGGGAAGAGAAGTATCTGGAAAGATCCGGATAAGTGGAAATTAAGGGGCACTGGGTTAGAGCGCAAATGAAGAGCGGAAATGAAAAGAACCCAAACAGGAAACTAGTTCCCGCGCATTAGGAGCACAATAGATTCCAGAATCTACTGCCAAGGGCGACAGGTGACAGCAAAGGCCATACTTCATTACCTGTGCTCTGTCTAGGTGGTCTTTGGACTCTTTAATACCTAGCTCTCCTGGCGTCATCACATGACTAGTCACATGGTCTGCGAATGAAGTAAATATGTCCATGCATGAAGAGAAAAGAAACAAGGAAAAAATAAAGTATACCCATAGTGCAATGTGACCGAAACACCAATAGGATAATGATCCAAAACATACTTCAAAAAGAGCCCAGAAATGGTTTAAAGAGCAAGGTATCAAGCTTTTGGACTGGCCTACATAGTCTCCAGACCTGGCTCCAATAGAACACTCTTGGGATCACCTCAAAAGATTACTTTCAGCTTATGAAAGTGCTCCTAAAGGAGTTTATGAATTATGGGAAAGGGTGGTGGTGGAGTGGGAGAAGATTTCTATGGAACAGTGTCAAAAGTGGATAGAAAGCATGCCCAGGAGACTTGAGGCAGTTATCAAGGCAAAAGGAGGCCATATCAAGTACTAGATATGTAAATTTAATAAAGTCAAAAAACTGTTTACATGAGTTGTCATTTTGTAATGACTGCTATTTTATCAAATCTTATTCAAATCTCTTAATTCTTGAATGTGTAGAAAGCCATGAGTCTATACTACATTTAATACACTAATTATATTTGATAAGGTTTAGTGGTTATTGAGGATTATTGCATTTAGTGGAAAATATGCAAACATGTGGATAGTTTTTTGAGCCACTGTACATATTTAGTTACTTGATTTACACATGACCAGTATGTCTTATAAATAAGGTTCTTGTCTGTAGTTGTACTTTAGCTTGTTCTACACAATCTATATGCTAGAACTTCTTCTAAGTTGACACACTACCTCACTACTAAGATCTAAGTAAACTCTCCTCTTTGAGTCTCAAATACCTTCTTAGTGGTTCTTCTCTCCAAGTAAAAAGGGATTGTTCTAGTGACCAATCTCACTGCTAATTGATTAGTTGTTTTAGTGCATTTGTATTAGGTGCTATCACACTATAACAGTGGTGTATGTAGCACACCACATTAGAGTTAGTTATTATAATGGTTTTGGAAATTGCTGTAAGTACTACCAAGAATGACAGATGGCCCCATAAATGAGACTATTTATCTGTGCTCAGTCTAGATGCTCTTTGAACTCTTTAATATCTAGCTCTCTCAATATCATCATATAATCTGGGTATATGAACTACAAATGAGAAATAAAAATAAGAATTAGTATCTATGCATATTATAGGAAAATATAGGGTGTATAATATATTAGACTTATAACTAGAAGGGTTCCTAGATAGTGCCAGTCTCTGAAGCACTGGAATACAATAGGTCTGTCTGGAAGGAGTATCTAACTCCAAGTTCAAGTGATCAGAAGGGGATCTATAGGAATATAAGGATAGATTGAATAGGGGGAAATTTCCTACTGTTGAACAGCAGGAGATGACTTGATAAGCTTGTTCTTTTGTTATGGTGCAATAGTATCTAATACAAACATACTAAAACAGCTAATCAGTAATAGTGAATTCAATCACAAGAATAGTCTCTTTTTACTTGGAAGGAAGAATCACTAAAGAGAATGTTGATAAATAAAGGAGTCTTTACTCAGATCTTAGTAGCAGGATAGCATGCTGACTGAGGAGAAGTTCTAGCATATGAATTGCATAGAACAAGCTAAAGTACTACTGTAGACAAGGGCCCTATTTATAGGACAAACCAGCTCTATACAGATCAAGCAGATAAATGAGGAACTGGGATAAAAGGGGAAAGATACTACCAGTGGAATGAGAGGTTAATCAGAAATAGGAAGTCCACTGATATTATGGTACATCAATAGATTGTCAGGATAGTTGGCAATAACAGAGAGATCACAAAGCATATGTTGTAAAGTGATCAAGATAAAAGGAGAATCATAGAAAAGATAAACTGGGAACAGAGAAAGATAATGGAAGTATAGATGGTATAAGAGAAAAAGGCTGCACCACTCAATGTTCACCCTCAGGGACCTCCAATGCTTATAATAGCTGTAGGTCAAGCAATATACTGTAGATACAATCAAGTACAATATACAAGAAAAGAAATGTATGCAAGGGGCACACTCACTGGCACTATGGTCAGGCTAGTGACAACAAGGCTATGGGTATGCTTGCCAATCTTGACAATGATTTGATCAACAGTATTTACAGTCTGTCCCTACAGTGACTTCAAAAACCCTTTCCATACTAACCCTCACTGCAGTGCATGAAGCACACTGCCAGCCACTGTGGGAATTTCATTTCACTTTGGTGGAGTTATAAATAGTACTCTCTCTTGACTACCAAATTGCCCCCTAGGTCATGTGATTTGGTTCACATGTCACAGAAATATAGTCATTTTAAAACAGCAATGTCATGGAAAGGGTTTTTTCACTTTTGAGTTGTTGGGTATTACTAATACTTGGTATAGCCTCCTTTTGCTCTAAGCACTGCCTGAATCCTCCTAGGCATGCTCTCAATCAATTTCTGACACTCCTCAGCAGGTATCTTCTCCCACTCCTCCTGAACTCTATCCCACAAGTCATGAATCTCCTTAGAAGAGTTTTCATGCTCTGCAAGCCTCCTTTTCAGCCAACCCCAGAGATGTTCAATAGGATTCAAGTCAGGAGACTATGAAGGCCAAACCATGGTCCTAAATTCCTACTCCTCTAGCCACTCCTTAACCTTCTTGCAGATATGCTTGGGATCATTGTCTTGCTGAAAGATGATGTCAGGAGGACTAAGACCATAATACACCATAGTTTGCTGGAGTTCATCCTTCAAAATCTAAAGGTAGAGGTTCCCATCCATCCTACCATCAATCTTGGTAGCAAATCCAACACTCTCCCAAGTTATACAGCCCCACAGCATCAAAGAACCTCCTTCATACTTAAGGGTTCCTACCATCAACCTATTACTGAGCCCCTCACCTGCCTTTTTCCATGCCCATTTGTGCCCATCTGACTCTAGGCAATTTATTTTGGTCTCATCAGACCATATCACCTTCTTCCAGTCCTCTACAGTCCAATCTTTATAAGTATAAGCAAAGTTCAACCAAGCCTTGCAATGTTTAGCAGAGAGAATAGGATGTTTGGACTTGACTACAGCTTTCATACCAGATTTCTTCAAGTGGAGGCAAACTGTATTGGTGGAGAGAGGCTGGTTGATGATGTTGGTGAGAGCTTTGGTTACTTGGACAGCAGTTTCTGCTCTACCAGAAGTGACAAAATATTGAACATAATAAATATTAATAGAAGAAAGTTTGGAAAGATAACCTCCAATGGCTTTGGGAAGAGTGGAATAGTATTCTGTGCAAAGTTTGGATATAGCAGAAGGGCTAATATCAAGTTGCTTGGCAATGGCTTCACCAGATTTTCTAGAATAAGTAAAAAAAGGATGATGTTTTGTTGGGTGAAAGAGACAGATCTGACCATGATAGAAGTTGGGAATCAAGAAGTGTGTGAACTTTTTTAAACTCAGATATACTGTTTACATGTATGTCTTTGTTTGTATGACCAAACAACAACAAATATTCAATAATTTAATAGAGAACCTGGTTAGCAATTCAAAAGTGAAAAAACCCTTTTCATGATATTGCTGTTTTAAAATGGCTATACTCCACCAAAGTGAAATGAAATTCCCATAGTGGCTGGCAGTGTGCTTCATGCACTGCAGTGAGGGCTAGTATGGAAAGGGTTTTTTGAGTCACTGTATAATAGGACAAAACCATCTCTAGCTATCATAGGGTTATGTTTATGTTGTCATCAGAACAATTGGAGAGGGAGGGGTTCAAGGTATTGAGAAATGGAATACTGTTCACTCATCCACATGCATACATAGATTTGTGTTCAGAAGAAGAGCATACCCCTGTATCTCCATATAATAAGCAAAAGGGAGTGATCCAGTCTCCTATTCAAAGAATGAAAGGTGTCAGTGATCCTTGTGCCTGATAGCATTTAAAGGCAATGCACCCATCCCATTAAAGTCATACTTACAATAGTAGGTTTCTATGGGGTGTTCCCATGATTAGCAGTGCAGGTTGTCATTGTCTGATATGGTGTAACAAAAGAAAAGGATCCTCATGCCTGTCTCCAGTTGACAGATGTGTGGCGATAGTGGCGGCAAAGGAAGCATCACACCTAGCGAGAGTTCGGAAGGCTCGCCTGACTCGACATGTAATTTGATTTTTGATCTGGCAGTACCAATGATCCTGTGGCCCTGAAAACAGTTCACCCTTTGTCAAGAAATGTCATTACGTAGACTGAGGGTTGAACACTGAACTTGAAGTAGCGCTACTGTATTCATCGGTTCGGAGTCCAAATGGCGCGTATGCAAGTACACAGACTTCCTTGCCCCTGAAATGATTCAGAGGACCCTACCTCAATTCCCACCGCCCAGTCCACCTTTCTAAAATCCTCAGTACGTATAGTGCCTCTCGTCTTCTCGAACTTATTTGCCTTCCCCAGTGACACCCCCTCCTGGAACGCACTCAGGCTATCAGCACTATGGCGTCTTCTTTTCGCTCCGTCGTGGAGAGTCTTCTACAAAACAACTATGTCAGTGGTACGCCCGTTCTCATGGATATTAACTTGTCCCACCAAAGTTGCACAGTTGCGATCGCTACCGCCATTGGATATGACTATGGTAATACCCTACTTAGAGCATACACTCATCTCTCAGACTTTTGATGTCACCAGCCCTCACCTTCTCGAGAGAGGTATCACGATCTTTCCTCCTTGAATTAATGTAATTACAGTTGAACTCACTCTGGCTGGTAGCTAGAGTATGTTTGGGTTGGTGAACAACATATTTCATGCAGGCGAAGTATTTCTGATGTGAATGCAGAACAAACCTTGGTCCTTGGTATCCGTTTTATTTGTCATCGTGTGTATTCAATCCCTCGGTGATGGTGCCATGCCTAACCACTGGTCTAGATTCGCTATATCGGTCTCTGCGCCTTTCTGTGTGTTCATGGCTTTTGAATACCGTGAATTGAACACTAATTATCAACCGCTATCAGACTCCTTACCTTCAGTATGTTGAGAACTTGAACTGGTGGTAGAATGAATTGACACATCTCCATCTAAAGTGGGAAGTTCCCTTATACCCGGACCTGAAAAAGTGAGTTTTCTTCCTCACTTGCAGCCAATCCAATAACTTAACGATCCCAACGTACAGCTGTGAGTGTTAACTGTTCTCTCCCCTCCCCAGCTCGGATGTTGACAGCCATGACTCAACAGTTGTGAGGGCCTTTCCTGACACTTCCGATGTTCGGATCACACAATCGAAGGAAACTTTTCAAGGCGTGGTGTTCACAATTATCATTACTTGGACGGATTTTATATTTATCTGCGCGGCTGATTGTAAGTCATGCAATTCACTCGTGGTCATATTAACATGAGTCAGCATCTTATTTCAGTGGTGATGGTCTTACGTGTGTGGGCAATGTACAACCGGTCAAAGTTGATTCTTCGTGCTCTCCTTACCACCTATTTGGCGGAAATCATCCCCTCAATTGTCAATTGTGTCATTTACAGCATCCCACGAAACGATCAGGGTGTGTAGAATCCGATGTCAACAACATTGTACGCTGTACTGACCAGACTGCATCTCTCACTCGGTGTTCTGTAGTAATCGTCACCCAAATCTCAGGTCTCTCGTTTTGTTCCTCGGGGCCAGCCATACTCAGTTGGAACAAAGCCACTGGAATTACTCAGCTTATCCACGCTGGAGTGATGTGTACCCTCGTCATTATCCAATTCTCAAGGCAATCGTTGGAAATGTACAGAGTCACGAAGCAATGGCAGGTCAACAAATTCATGCACCTGCTCGCCATGGAGGGTGTCTTGTATTTCCTTTTGTATGTCCACCCTATCTTCAATCCCTCTTTCCAGAGCAAGGCTAACAAAACCACTCCGTGATAGCATCCTGGCATGGAACCTCGTGAATACACTGTACACCTGGGATACCTTCTCGCTAGTCGGATGGCAAGTCATACCGATGTACCTTTTGCAATACATTCCTCTAGCCACGCTGACCCCTCGATTCGTTCTGAACGTGCGAGAACTCTACGCACGCAATGTACGAGGGGGATGCGAAGACGGGATCGACTCTGGATTTGGCTTGCCAGTCTTAACCGATCACGGTGCCAGTAGATCCTTGATAATTTTTGTAGAACGTGAGCAGGAGGAGTTGGAGCAAGACGAAATACAACCAAACGAAGGGATAGCATGACTTAGTAGTCTAGGTAGAGTTCCCCGATGCTGATATCTGAGATACTGGCTTTGTTTTTGTCGTTGCTGCCTAATAGGCGAGACTAAAGTTATTGGAAAGCACTTGGCAGAAAAGTGGAACAAATGTATAACACTCCGCTTTCCCCTCGGGGAAGAAATAGGCGAGTATAACAGCATGGCAGGCACAAAGATGGTTGAGATGACCAGCGAGATAGAGCATATATTGGTATTTTGATATGATGAGCTTGAACAGACCTTCTAAACGAGGTTTCAGGCAGATAAGTCCTAGCCTCTGAGGCCAAAGAGATACAATGGGGATTAGTGTCAGGAAACGAGCAGTTCAGCGGTCACACATAAACAGAATGCGGGGAAGAATTTATCTACAACTGTCCACACAGTATAGCCTGCTCGCATGTTATTGGAGCGTCTGTGCGAAGTACCATGAGGTGGTGGGGGCACATGCTAGAGATAAGCGAAGATAGACCGCATTACATGAAGGATGTGAGCATCTCTCTGTAGTCTGTCCATTGAGTCAGGGTAGGCGAGAAGCCGACCGGATTGAGGTCATGATCGCGAGATCTGGTCCGAGGCGATCTCTAGCCGCCCTGCCAGTACCCTGTTCGTGATACCACAACGACTCACGGGTCCGGGGATAGGCTTCAAATAATGTTGGATCGTTCACATTTCCATTATCTCATGCTTCAGAGGGCAAAACATGGCTCGTCATCAAAGGAGGTAGCATGTTGTAGCAGTAGTGACGGTAAAGGATTCAGTGCCAGTCACTTGAAAAGCGAGCTTGTAATGTCCGCTTGCTGCACGACTTGTCACGTTTTGATGGATTGATCGCTTGATGCTTTGGAATGAACTCCACTCCGAACTTACGCCAGAGTGTTGAGGTAACGTTGCTAGATACTTAGCTGGCACTATACACTCAGAGATCTACACATATGCAGTGATGCCGTACGACGTCAGCAATGTCGGAGCTGTTGTGATACAGCCTCCATCATTTCACCCCTGATAACTTACACCTCCATGCATAAACTCTTCCATTCGGGTCGGTAAATGGTGCATATCCAATGCGCGGACGTCTGGGAGGCTTCTATGACTCTCAAATAACTCAGAGGACCCTGTTGAATTCCCATAGCCTAGTTCACCTTTCTAAAATACCTTAATACAGTGCCTCTCCGAGCCCGTCTTCCCAACTGGCATTCTTATCATCACCCACTATTTTGAAGGTCATGGCCGCTCAAACCATCGTGGCAAGTATTCTGTTGAACAATTATATCAGCGGTGTGCCCGTTCTCATTTGATTGATCAACCCGTCTTACCAAAGTCGTCGCAGTTGCAATCGTCACCGCCATCGGACATGACTATGGTAATATTCTCAGAGTCTACATTCGTCTGCGCGACTCAGTTTGTTGCCAGTTCTTACGTTCTCAAGAGAGGTACTATAGTTCACCTTGTTGTATTATGGGATTCTACATGAGCCTTATACTGCTGACAGGTGGAGTATATTTGGGTTCGTAGACATTATTTTTCAAGTATGGGAGATATTTCTGATCTGGGCACAGAACAAGCCCTGGACCTTTGTATCCACTCTCTTCATTATTGTGAGTATTAGACCTTCCAGAGCCTTTCACTGTGATGACATTGTGCTAAGCTAATTACCGTCTTAGGTTCGCTATATCGGCCTCTGTGCCTTCATGTGTGTTGATAGTGCTTCCACTCTATGCCCCAAATGCTAATTATTCGTTTGTACATCAGGCTGCTTGCCATTAGTATGTTCGATACCTGGGCTCGTGGTAGAACAAACGCAACTAACCTCTTTCAAAGTGGGAAGTTCCTTTATACCCGGTCCTCAAAAGGTTAGTTTATTCAAGTTATTCGTAGTTGATCCAATCACCCAATAATTCTGACTTACAGCTGTGAGTGCTAATTATTCTATCTTTGTCGGAGACCTGAGGTGGTTGATGGCAATTCTACAGTTGTAAGTATACCTTTGGAATTTTTTGTCAGACCGCATGGTTCAAGAGACCTTTCAAGGTTCGATAATTCAAATGATTGGTTCATGGTTGACTTTCGTGTTTATTTGTGCGGCTGATCGTGAGTGTTATGCAAAACAAACATGAAGTGAGATAACATCCCGATTGCAGTGGTGATGGTTCTACGCGTATGGGCGATGTACAATCGATCAAAGTTAATCCTCCGCATCCTGCTTACTACCTATGTTGCGGAGATCATCCCCTCAACTCTCAATTGCATCATATACAGCATCCCACGAAACGATCCGCCAAGTATGTAGAAACTGGAATCGATATTTGTATACTCTGCTGACCAGATTTCCTTTCTCGCTCGATGTAATATAGTGACCGTCATTCATGTTGCAGATCTCTCATGTTGCATCCCAGGACCTGCCTCACTCGGTTGGAACAAAGCCACCAGCATTACTCAGCTCATCCATGCCGGAGTAATGTGCACACTCGTGGTCACTCAGTTTATAAATCAACTACTAGAAATGTACAAAGTCGCAAAGCATTGGCGACTCAACAAATTCATGAACTTGCTCACGATGGAGGGCATCCTGTACTTCCTTTTGTACGTCTTGGTCTGTTCTTCTCCCATTTGACACCTCTGTTTCGAAACGAGACTGATAATGATGCACCGAAATAGCATCTTGGCATGGAACCTTGTGATTACGCTGTACTCTTGGGATGCTTTCTCGCTAGTTGGATGGCAAGTCATACCGATGTACCTTTTGCAATATGTTCCCCTAGCCACGCTGACCTCTCGATTCGTCCTGAACGTGCGAGAACTCTACGCGCGCAATGCGCAGGCTGGATGTGAGAATGGGATCGACTCTGGATTTGGCTTGGCAGCCTTCACCGATCATGGTGCGAGTCAATCTTTGATCGCGTTTGCGAACGATGAGCAGGGCGAGGAGTTGGTGCATGGTGATGGGATATGTGTAAGAGAGGGGACTGCGTAATTTTCCAAAATTAAATATTCCTCCTGGTGCTGGTATGGCTTTGTGTTTGTGTATGACTACTACGTACGGAGATTCAGATATCGTGTGCACGCAACAAGCTCACCTTCGTGTGATGCAAATGTGACGATGAGCGGACTTGGAATTTCTCCTGAAAAATGTGTCAGGCGTTAAACATAACAGCACAACAGAGGAATGTATGATTTGCTCACCGGGAAACGTTATAGACATATTTGTGCCGCATGACAGGGGTGATATGACGGGCAAACAAAAGGTAACATGAACGCTTGGTAACGACCTCAAGCAGACGCGGTAGGGTTTGTCAAACACAGAGGGTATGACACTCACCTGGTGTATCTTGTTTCGAGTCGTGACCGTACCATACAAGCCGCCTCGTCCGAGCCTAGTAGTGCGTCTTTCCATCTCGCATCCTCTGAATAACCGCATGACTCACCATCACAAGTGACGTGCAACTCCGCGAGTCCTCAAACTTCTGCAAACTCACCCCCGGTCCCTTCTTTCTAGCTCCCACTTTCGTATCGCACAGCACCAGGCTACTGACGCTCAGGCTTGTCGCCATCTCTTTCCCCATCATAGTTGCTCCCATCGTCTGAATTTAGCGGAGCCACTACGTGATTCCAAGGTTGTGTGAAAGCTTTTAGGCCTTGTAGGGCGATCATCTAGTCATCCGAATACCTGGACATGACAGATGCACACATCACTGGCAGTCAGAGTTGCAGTAACTGACCGGTCGATTGAAGGAGGGTGAATGGAGGAAGATCGAGAAAAGCAAACGAAAAAGCATACCCGGAAGGAGAGGGAACCACAAGGGTTTAAACACCGGTCCATTAACAAGCAGGCCTGCGGAGCTATACGTTAGGGTCCGAGTCTTTCATCAAGTGTGTTTCGTCGGATGTGCGGGGACTCGGTCTACATCGTGCACACGAACGGACTCTATAGACAAAATAAGGCGGAGTGTCGCACAGACGGCGAATAATTACATGATTTACGCTATTTGATCACGACTGATTAGAATTGGACCCTCGATAGCAGGGGTCTTAGACTGACCACTATATTCATTTCACACCACCCTCTGGAACTGCAGATACAGATGAGTTGGCAATCAACAGGAGTGACCTACCACTAAGCACCGAAGGCGGCCCAAATATCTCATCAATGTCGACGCCGACTTGATTATCCCTGGGTCTGAGACAAAGTTGATCGTTGCCGATCGCCGATCGCCCTTGCACCAGTGGTTACACCGACGTAAAGGCAGTGTACGATGAATAATGATATAGCAGACAACGTCGGAATCTGAGCATGGTGCAGCCGGGCATGGCTGTAGGTAATGATAAGAGTTGGAAGAAACAGAGGTAACCCAGCCTTAGTATATCAATCGAGAAGTCGAATAGTCCCTCGAGCACGTACCTAATGCAAAAACCATTAGCCTAATTGTGCAACATACTCATAAAACGTTATTGGCAAGTCGTCTGATCCAATGTCCCGGCATCAAGCACTCTATAGCTAGTAAAGCAGTCTCCGCTGGCACCCTGAAATTCACTCCAGAGCCAGTTCTAATGCAGGCGCTGAGTTGTGAGGCGTCAGAAGTGACATCAATGTCAAGAACCAATTTCGTTCGTTTGTATTAAACCATAAATCATCCCGCGAGGGCTTAAACAGGGATGGAGTGACTTGCCTGACTGTCCTTGTAGCACCCAGAAGTCACTTGACATCGTTTCTCCTGTGATGGTATCTCCAAGCTCAAGAACACCGTTGGAAGAGTTGCGAGCTCGGCTGCGCACCATCTAATATCTTAGGGACACTCGTCTAGAGCGATTTCCCTTTGAAAACGCCAGCCTTTTCTTGCGAGTCTTGAGAGATCTCTTTCAGTTATCGCAAAGCTTGCAACTCATATTGCGCCGACATTCAGAGATCATGAACGTAGATTGACAGGAACTACATCCAGAAAAGTTCCATTCTACAAGGATGCTGACTCACACCAACCCTATCCTCGCTAGTCGAAGAACTTTATGATGTCGTTTTTGCGGAAGGATGAGGACGCTGCATCATTCGTCCTATAATCTTATAGTGCAGGACAGAAGAGTTTGGTGATGTACTGTTCTCCGAGAACATTGTCCGGACTAATGCCGGCCTGCTAAGTGAGATCACTATCAGCGACAGCTAGCAGACCCATGGCGAAATTACAGGGTAAATATTGATACTTGCGGGCCCAGGATCACCGTGACAGTGCATTTAATCTACAAACAGTGCCCGTGCGTTGTCATCAGCAAGAGGAAAGACAGGGAACAAAAACGTACTTAAATATCAATGCCGCCCGCCGGAGCACCATCAACAGCACCAAGAGGTACAAACCCGTACCTCGGATTCAATATTATGAATCCAACCATGTCGACTGCTTCAGATGCCAAAATAGATGACTGAAACCCAAAGAGGATCAGCTAATGATACAGTGCGTTCCCAATTCATAGCCAAGACACCGTCCTGGTAAAGAAGGCGTTCTTTTCAGCAACGAGAATACAGCTAAGCGTGAACACGAATTGGTCGAAATTACTGATCGTAAGAGGACAGTGAAGATGACGTTGTGAAACGAGATTGCCCAGGATTCGTAGGCGGTCTTCCCTGAAAACTTAAAAGTCGTCAGAAAACGAATACTACTTGGTATGCGTAATTTTCAGCGAGAACTGAAGCCAAGGGTAGACGACCGAAGGAACGTGCCCAAACTTACTGCATCCTTATTTTATGATGAGATTGGACAATCCATGTGCCATGTAGGAACAGCAGCCCTTCAGACACCAAGACTGAGAGCTTGCATTGCTGACTGAGCGTGTCACTTGAAGACCCTGTACTAGAAACAATCGACAGTGATGTTACTGTAAACCTCACATGACGACCACGCCTACCTCGACGCCTGAAACACACACCTCGTCCCTGGCCACAAAGGCCGAGCTTTAATTCTTCTTGATGAGCTTGACAACGAGCGGATCTGGGAACGGCGACATTCGTTCTGCCACCAGGCACGCGCATCATCAGTGAGCCCTCCTCCTCGACGACATGGAGAGAGAGTGAAGGCAGCGAGACAGCCAAACATGTAGATGAGGTCTCAAGTTAGGCCGAGTCAATGCCGCTCTGCGTTTGTTAAAAGTGCATGGTCTTACAGGATATACCAGCGGAAACACTCAGCACGCCGCGTAGTGACAATTCAACGTCCCACGCTTGTTCAACTGAACTGCCGAGTCGATATCTCTTTCTCCGGCCAAAAAAATCCGCCCGGCCTTCAAAACATACTGTTCAAGAAGACTCGTCTCCCATTCAAATATATTCTGCAGAAGAGACTGACAATAATTAGAGCCTCACATATGGAGTCGTCGGAGTTGCCCTCCTGCCCTTGGCCAAACTCGCACCAGAAAGGCGGATTTTATAACTTCATGTACAGGGCAACACTGACTCGGGCCGCGAGTCTTCGAACGACTTCATGACGAACATGGACTCTATCTGTCAGTGACCTTTCATTCCGGTGCGTCATTTTGGTACTGGAACTGTCGAAAAAGCTAAACCAATCAAGTGAATCGCATAGAAATTTGCGGACAGGCATGGCACTCAGACATGTTGCAAAGAGTCAGTGGAGGTGCTGCGGAGAAACGTCCGATTCAGTGGTTAGCATCATTCCGGCGCCACATTAGTGGTCGGGTCATTGCCACTATCGACATCGGATAATCTTTTGGTCAAGTTGCCAATCATCGACAGTGAGCGATCGTCGAAATAAGGTATGTTCTCCCAGTTGGAGAGCCCTGTGTCAAGTGAATGTTGACTTGTGCAGCCTAGATGACAGAGCCTGATGCCGTCGAAATTGCGAGGCAAACGCTGGCGTCGCTGAATCCAGATGATCGAGGGTACTTCAAGGCGTTCAACGTATTCGTAAACAACCTCATAGCTCGTTCGGCACGTTTGGGCGACCTGAATGGTCTCGAGGAGGCCATCTCCCGGACGAAGGAAGTTCTTGGCTTGGCACCACCCGGACATTCTTTTCATGCCCCAGCCCTCTGCCTCATGGGACTGGCACTTAACAAGCGATCCAAACTTCTGGGTGATACCAATGATCTGACGCAAGCCCTCAACCACTTCGAGGCAGCTGTGGAGTTGAGTACACCCGAACAGCCTTTATACCTCCCGTTTGTGGGGAACCTTGCCAGCGGTCTTCTTAACCGATATTGGATGTACGGAGACGCGATGGATCTCAACCGAATCATTGAAGCCGCCACTGCCGCGCTATCGGCCTCCCCTCAAAGCCCTTACCGAGATTCACTTCTCAATAGCCTCGCGACTGCGTTCACGGAAAGGTTCGCAAAACAGGGAAATAGGACTGACTTAGACGCAGCATTGATACACTTGCAGTCCTGTCTTGATCTACGTCCTCCCGGTCATCCGTCGAGATGTTCCGCCTTAGGGAATCTCGCGAAGACGATGCTCCTCAGGTTTGAAGTAGACGGCCACCTGCAAGACTTGGAGAGTGCTGCTAGTTACTACGAGTCGGCGCTGCAGCTGCGTTCTCCAGGGGAGGAGGGTCATTTGTTGCTTCTCACAGGCCTCGGGAATGTGTACGCCAAGCTTTTTGATTCGGAAGGAAATTTCGAGAGGTTGGAGACGGCGATCGGCTTTTATCAAACAGCGATGGAGCACTCCAACATGCCTAACCTAGATCACTCGCGACTTTTGGACAACTATGGTGCAGCTCTTCTGTCACGTTATACATTGCTCGGAGACATCAATGACCTCGAAAAAGCAATCCAATTCCTGACCACCTCTTCTGACATCCTTCCCCCGACATATTCTGGCCGGCCCGTCACTCTTCTCAGCCTCAGCCAAGCGCACGTAGCCCGCTTCGATGCGATGGGAAACATAGATGACATAAATTCCGCTATAGAAAAGCTTGCATCTGCACTTGAGTTATGTCCGCCAGGTCATCCACAGCGTCTTGTCATACTCTCTGTGTACGGTCGCGCGCTTTTTGCGCGGTTCCTCGCACAAGGTGACAAGCGGGATCGCGACCTCACAGACTCAGTGTGCAAGGAAGCGCTGACACTTTCATCTCTAACCGAGTCAAATTATGGATCGGCGATGGCAACCTTGATCTCCACTCTGTTGAATTCCTTCCACAGATCGCGGAGTGTCGAGGAATGTCAAACCATCACGGACCTCTGCGATCGTGCCTTGGTGTTCGTTGCGCCAGGATCGCGATACTATGTCTCTTTGAAGGTCAATCGTGCCCAGGCGTTGCTTCATAAATTCCACGTCGGAGGAGAAGAGAAAGACATCGATGCTTGCATACTTGCGTTCCGTGAAATCATTCCTGCAGTCCCAGATGGCCATGTCGAGCACGTGCACGCCCACCTGCAGTTTGGTATTGCTCTTGACACCTGTTTCCAGCTCCGCGGAGACACAAGGGATCTCGACGAATCCATCGCGTTTCTTCGCGTCGCCCATCGTCATTGCAAACGCGGTGGATCTCATCACGCCTCCGTTTCCATGCAACTCGGGAATGCGCTCCGCGAGCGCTACGAGTATTGTCAAGATGCCGATTCGTTGGATGAAGGGATCGTGCTCTTGGCCGAAGCGCAGGAAATTTTATCCCCAATGCCTGGACTGGTCGACTCCAAGGGGTGCTTAGTCAACTTGGGCGTCGCGCTGTCCATGCGGTTTCAAGCCCAGAGGAGCAGGGCCGACTTGGATGCGGCGATCGAGCACGTGTCTCTTGCACTGACATTCCCTGCATTCTGGGAGGGATTTGTTGTAATGTTCACGCTCGCCACCCTTCTGTTGATCCGTTACACGGAAGAAGAGGTGGTGGAGGACCTGGAACGGAGCGTTACACTCTTTGGTATTGCTGCAGAACAGATGCCACCTAAGCACGTCGTTCGGAGTACCCTGTGCCGCAACCATGGCTATGCGTTGCTCAAACTAGCACGTCACCATGATCTTCTTCAAAACGTCAATGCCGCCGTCGCACTGTTCGTGGAAGCCATCTCATTACTTCCGCCGACGCACAGCGATCATCTGCTGACATCTATGCGCCTCGCGGACGCGCTAAATGACCGATTCCAAATTCTTGGTGGCGACGACGACTTTCACAGTGCGTTGAAGATTTTACAAGACGTCATTCGGGTGACTCCAGAAGACAGCCCGACGTACCGCAATGCTTGTCATAACGCTGCGAGCCTGTGCACCTCCATGTACGAGCGCTCGAAGCAGCCAACTTTCTCCTACATGGAACAAGGTTTCCAGTATTACGAAAAGGCGGCGCACTACACCTACGATCTCAGTTTCATGAGTGTCTCTGTTGCGCTCGAGTGGGCGGATTTTGCGGACAAGTATCAGCACTCGTCCGCATTGCTCGCCTACCGAACTTGCCTTGACGCTCTGTACCAGCACCTGCTCGTAACGCCGTCCATCACGAGCCGACATGCTGCTCTCTTGTACAAGCGCTGGATCAGACCAACGGGCACGTTGGCGACCGACGCCACAGCCTGTGCAATCGCACAGGGCGAGTTAGCGCTGGCGGTCGAACTCTCGGAGCAAGGACGTGGGTTGTTGTGGTCGCAACTATCGCAAAGCCGTATACCCCTCGACGCGTTGCGGTCTGCCGGCGAGACAGGGCGCAGGTTGGCATCCGATTTTGAGCGGGTAAGCACCCAGCTCGCTCAGAGCGCTGTCGCGCAGGACAAGCGTCAACCCGCCATGACGGCATCACGATTGAGGACGGAAGAAGCAGCTCGTCGATACCGACAGCTGTCCAAAGAATTGAAAGATATTGTCGCGCGCATACACCAGCTGGAAGGGTTTCAGTCGTTTTTGAACCGACCGTCGTTTGGGGATTCACAGCGCGCCGCAGTGGACGGCCCTGTGATCCTAGTCAATGTCAGCCGGCGGCGGTGCGATGCCCTCATCGTGCTTCACGACGCCCCGCCACAACTCGTTCCCCTCCCTGGCACGTCGCTCGAGGACCTGACGACGCTCTCGACGCGATTTTATCGAATGCTAAAAATGACGACGCACGTTGGCGAGGAGCAGCTGCGCGAACGCGAGGCTGTTGTGATGCTGCGCACTCTCTGGGACACGATCGTGCGTCCGATCGTCGAAGCACTGACGCGGCTGGTCCCACGCGGCGCCCGGATCTGGTGGTGCCCGACCTCAAAACTGACGACGCTCCCGGTGCACGCAGCAGGGCCGTACCGCAAGGGTGCGCTGAACCTGCCGAACATCTATGTGTCGTCGTATACGCCGACGTTGGCGGCGCTCGTCCGTGCGCGCCATCGAATCTCTTCCTCTTCTTCCGCACGCCCTGCGTTCGTCGCCATCGGGCAGGCCGAGCCAGCCTCCTCGAACGGCCCCGTGCTGCACACAGTCTCTGCCGAGCTCGCTCTCGTCGCGTCCCTCCTTCCTCCTGGGCAGCGGCAGCGCCGTGTGACGACGCCCGAGCCCGAGCCCGAGCCCAAGCTCGCTGAGCAGGACGAGGACGGGGAACGAGGGCGCCGTTTTCCCGCGTACACGTTCTCCCTGCTCGACGGGGACGCGAGCATGGTCGACGCGGCGCTCACTGCGCTCGCGACGCACGGCTGGGCGCACCTCGCATGCCACGGACACTACGCGAGCGCGGCGCGTCCGTTTGATGCGGCGTTTGCGCTGCGCGATGGGGCCGTGTCGGTGTTGGACGTGGTACGTGCCCGCGGGATCTGGCGCAGGGATAGGAATGGGGATGGGAATGGGAATAGGGATGGGGATGGGGATGGGAGTGGGAGTGGGAGTGGGAGTGGTGGTGGTGGTGGCGGTGGGAATAGGAACGGACATGGACACGAAGAGGACGGAGATGGACAGGGCCAGATGGACACCGACACCGACGCCACCACGCCCCCAGGCGACTTTGCGTTTCTCTCGGCGTGCCACACCGCTGCCACCGCGGCTACCACCACCACCGTCGTCGTCGAGGGTGGTGGCGTCGGCAAGGGCAGGGACCGGGACCGGGACTGGGCCAGAGACAGGGGCGACGGCGACGGCGACGGCGATGGCGCTCAGCAGCAGACCCCGGACGAGATCATCCACCTCGCAGCAGCGATGCAGTTCGTCGGATTCCGGAGCGTGATCGGGACGCTGTGGGCCGTCGACGATGGGATGGCCGGGTCCATGGTACGCGCGTTCTACGCGTGCCTGTTTCGAGGGGGTGGGGGGGCCAGGACCGGGGACGGAGGCGGAGGCGGAGACGACGACGACGACGCCGCCTCGCCATGGGACTGCACGCGCGCTGCGCAGGCGCTCAACAGGGCCTCCAAAACGGTCGACAAGACGCGGGTCACGCTCGACCAGCGGATCGTGTTTATTCATATCGGGGCGTGAACGAGAGAGAGAGAGTGTGTGTGTATATGTGAGAGGGGGGAGGGGAACTCGGTATTTTTTTTTTTTTCTACTGTTCGAACGATCGTTGGGTGCATCCTCAAACATGACGTGACAGAATACAACAACAACGATGATCGAATCACACGAGCCAAAAAAAAAAAAAAAAGAAAAAAAAAAAAAAAAAAAGAAAAAAAAAAAAAAAAAAAAAAAAAAAAAAAAAAAAAAAAAAAAC
>JBBPUK010000055.1:32962-91405 GCA_038094635.1 Tylopilus cervinicoccineus | reverse complement strand
GTAGCGTTCCAGAGGATGGTGGACCCTATGGGAGGCGTGGTGCCGCTGAGGCCTGTGTTGCGGACGGGGACGGGGAATAGCCAGGGCAAGGGAGAGGTACCGAGCGGGAACGGACATGTCAGGCGCGCTGCGACCATCATTGCGCGGACCTTGCGGCTTCTTGAAGGTACGCGTCCTGATCTGGGAAAGAACAAAACAAGAACGGCAGCGGGGACGTTGCGAGTCGCCCGCAGACGACGCGCGTTGGTCTGCGGCGTGGTGGGGGTTGCGATGGCGATGGGTTGGACGAGATGGGGATGAAGGTGAGCGCGAAGTGGGCTTTCATGTTTGGCACCTTGACGTCGCCAACGCTGATGCCCTCCGATAAGAGATTGAGGAAGATGCGGTTGTCCCATTCGACAATCCTTTCTTGTCAGAAGCAGCGGAGCATCGTCCTTGAGTAGACCCTTCGGCGAAGCTGGGGAAAGGCGACGCTGTTTCATGTCTCGTTTTCTTGTTTCCCTCCCAGTCGTTCAAGCTTTATGGCATGCTGGTTCAGTCTTTTATGACGTTCTTTTTCTCGCTCTCTTGTGCTATCACGGACTTGTAGACACGACAGAATCTAGTTAGCTTATGCACCCAGCAGTACAAGGTAACATTTTTGCAAATGCGATATCCATAAAGCTCCAAGTCATACTACTATTACATGATCGGATTCAAACAACCAATGTACAATCCAATGAACTCAATTAACACCACTACTCATTGCCATTTCTGCCTGACCAAGGAGCCTTTGAAATGCCTCGTCACAACCCTCGTTGGGAGGGGCCTGTATTCCACCTAAAGCCCCCAAACACACTTTTGCAATGCACCAATTCTGCTTGTGACCTTTGCCAGGTGTTTGCTCGAAGTAGTCGGTCGAAAAATGGCCCAAAAAATCGAACTTCTTCTCGCTACATCTGAGTGCATCCACTTGCAGCCATGCATCCAAAGGTGGTCTCTCGCGAAGTTTGCCACCCTCATAGCGGAGACATATCCAAGTAAGAACCCAGATGAACGATTCTACATCATGCGCATAGACATGCTTGACTTGCCCTTCTAACCCTTTTTTTGTGAGTAGTTCGCGCGCCATGAAAGGGATCGTGCCAGTGCGCTCGTTCCCCGTCACACTCGTAGTGGTCATCGCCAAATCGAAATCGTTCAGCACACCAACAAGATCATCTCCTTCGCCATTATACATCAGATTCGACGCACTGATGTCACAGTGGTAAACTCCATTCTTCCACAGTGCAAGGTGACCTTCAACAGCAGTCAGTGCGAGTTTCATCCTAGAAGGACGATTACATTTCACTGTCTGCCACCAACACCTCAGGAATGCCTCGCCGGTCACCATAGACATCTGCTTCAATTCATGAAAGACAATCACATGGAGAACCTGAGAAACTTTCTTCGACAGCCCGAGATGTTGGCGGGTTATTGATGGAGAAGAGTCCAAAAACTCATAGAAGAACTCCATAGCCAGAACGTGATCCTTGACATCCAACTCTTCCTCTGCAATCTCGTAAACCTTCAAAACGTGTGGCTCGGCCATAGGAGACTCTGCATTCGAAAACAATTGCACGACCAGTCCCCCACTCGAGCTGAATCTCTGACTTGTCACCGGAAAGACGTTCGTTGCTTGCCCACCGAGTTCAGAGTGAGAGATTCGATTGTATAGGGAACAATCGAGTACAATGTCAATTCGGCCCTCCTCTGGATCTTTAATGAGCACTCTAGTCGAACCCGTGGAGAGTTCACCAAAATCCTGATCAACATGGCGATTCAAGCCCCAGTGTCTGTTCTGGAAGTGCTGCATTGCAAGCAGGAGGACAAGAAAGTGGGGGAAATCTTGAATGAAGTTCAGCGCAGAGCACTCAATTAGCCCTTGACAATCGTAACACGAAAGACATAAGTGACCACCTACCATAACCCAGGATAAGGGTTGAACAATTGATGCGTGCCAGATAGCAAGATCAATCGATAACGAACCGATGATAGTGAGACAGACGACATGCTCCTGACCGATATGGGATGGGTTGTATGTTTTCGGGAATAGCATCGCTGATTCCGAATGTCTGCCATTGGGACCTGGATCCAGGGCCCTTGTTCGACCCCTCTTTACATGCTGATCGGAATTTGTATCCAGTTCTCTACGCGGACACCTTCATTCTCGTGTCACACAGTTTTCAAGACCACTAGAGTAGAATTCCAGGTTCAGTATGGTCATCGCTATGGTCTACATGGCCCATCACCATTGATCAACCAGATCGAAATGAACTACCTACACTCGCGTTTCTGTGGGAAACCGTTCGACAAAGATGGCTTCACTGATTCGTCGTCAGGTTTGGGGACATATACTTGCGGAACTGGGTCCAGATGTACTTTCTGTTAGTGCGCTTCGAAGGAGGCCTAACCTTGTTGCGGGCGACCTTGAACTCGACTACAGCACAGACATCTTGCCAGCCAAACTCTTCTTGGGATAGCCAGCAGCAGCACTGAGAAGGCCATCAGGTTTGTCAACTCGGACGTCAGCTGCATATACAAGAATATCGGGTCTACAAAAGGAGCTCGCTCTCTGATAGGATTGCCTCATCTGCCTGCTGTGCACCTGCAGAACAAGTTGGTCGGAAGGCTTGCACAGGCCACCACGTTTTTCTTGATCCAGAGGCTGAAGATGGAATAGTGTGAGATTAGACGTGTTCACAAAGTAAGGGTACAAATCTGTTTCGCTGGTGATTTTAGAACTACAAAAGTTGTTCAGAACGCCGGTAGGTCATGGGAGATGTACAACACTACTATTTTTCCAGATCCTCTCTCACAGTACCAGAACGAGGTCCAGACACTCCCCCGTTGCAAATAGGAAGAACACATGTTTCGAGTTGGGTGGTGGCCGAGCTCTTCACTACTGAGGACTTGTCATCTGAGTCTAAGCAGTCCAAGAGGAAGAACTTCAGCATTTCATCTATCTCGTAACAATCGGGTTTTTCAACGTCTCTTGCTATCCATGATCTCACCACATCTACTCTTCAAGGAGAATGATTTAGAAGGTGATTTCAAAGCTAGAGACTTGGCTTACCAGTCGTGGGATTGAAAGACTCGTTCCTCACATCTCTCTCCATTTATTGTGTAGACTGCAAGTTTGTCAATACACACTGGCGTCTCGGAGTTGTAGCACTCATGTCGATCCCAAGACTTACAGTTTCTTCCCACGCTTGGACTAGAGCCTATAAACGAACATTCAGCAGATGTCGCGGTTATCAGAGTAACATTCGAGGACTCGGGTGAAGGGGATGATACTTGTGGTAAAACGTACTCATGGGCTGGCTTCAACTGATCATATGTGACAAGTAGGATGTGGAGATCAGTTGGCATTGAGATCCAAATTTGACCTCGTATCCAGCTAAGAAGGCGTGCAGGATGGGCCTAGTGAGCAGATCAATGTCCGTCCACCAGTGGAAGATAGAAAACATGTCTTCTTAGAGCGAGGTTGCAATCTCGAGTTATGCGTTGTAAAATGACTCTGGTCAGGCCCACAACTATGAGCGGGAGTAACATGCATTATAGTAGAGAACCTGCAAACGTGCATGACAGTATCGTTCTCGCATTGAGCTCAAATTCAGATCTCAATGTCAACTGGTTGCTGTATCCTACTTGTCAGATATTATTAGTTGAAGTCAGGGCATGTGTAGGAAGTATATGTATCACCACAAGAATCATCGTCTTGAAGGTCATGGTCTAGTTCATGCGTGGGAAGAAAATATTAGATCGACATGGGTACCACGACCTTGCAGTCTACCCCACGATCGATCAAAAGTGGTGCGAGAAGCACGTATTTTAATTCCACGACTACCAGCCTGGAGTGAGCCAAGTCTCCAACTCCAAAACCACTTTCTAAATCATTCTCCTTGTAAGGTAGACAGGGTGAGACTATGAATAGCAGGAGATGTTGAAAAAAACTGATTATTGCGAGATAGATGAGAACGTGTCTCGAGAATGTTCTTCCTGTTTGCACAGGGGAAGTGTCCGAGCCTAGTTCTGGTACTGTGAGAGAATATCTGGAAAAATAGTATCTGCCGCCGTTCTGAAACAACTTTTGTAGTTCCAAGGCCACCGGCGAGACAGATTTATACCCTCACTTTATAAACGCTACCAATCTCACACTCTTCCATCTTCAACACCTGGATCAAGAAAGGCCTGTGCAAGCCTTCCGACCAACTTGTTTTCCTGGTCTGTGGCAAGCAAACAAGGCAATCCTATTGGGGAGCGAACTCCTTTTGCAGACCTGATATTCTCCTCGTGTCCACGGTTAATATCCAAGTTGACAAACCTGATGTCCTCCTCAGTGTTGCTGCTAGCCAGCCAAAGAAGTTTTACAAGTGGCGAGACATCTGTACTGTCGTCGAGTTCAAGGTCTCCCGCAACAAGGTTAGGCCTCCTTCCTCAAAGTACACTAACGGAAGGTACATTGGGACCCAGTCCTGCAAGCATTAGCCTCCGAACCTGACGATGAATCAGCGGAACTGTCTTTTGTTGAACAATTTTCCACAGAAGTCTGAACATAGGTAGTTCACTTCGATCTGTTGATCAATAGTGATGGGCCACGTAGACCAAAACAATAACCATACGGACGTGGGATTAGACTCTAACGGTCTCGAAAACTGTGCGACATGAAGGAGAAGGTGTCCATGCAGGAAACTGAATGCGAGTCCCAATTAGCATGTGGAGAGAAGTCGAACAACGGTCCTGGATCCAGATCCAAACAGCGGAAAGTCGACATCAGCGATGCTGCTTCCCGACAAAATACACCCCGCCACGGAATCCGAAACATATGGAGCTGAGATATTCGCATTCCATATTGGTCGGGAGCATGTCGTCTGTCTCACTATCGCCGGTTCGTTATCGATTGATCTCGCTATCTGGCATGCATGAACTGTTCAACCCTTGTCCTGGGCGATGGCAAGGGATCACCTATATCTTTGGCGCTGCGACCATCAAGGGCCAATCGAGTGTTCTGCGCTGAACTTCACCCCGCTTTCTTGTCCTCCTGCTTGCAATGCAGTGCTTTCTGAACAGACACTGGGACTTTAATCGCTACGTTGATCTGGATTTTGGTGCACTCTCCGCGGGTTCGACAAGGGTGATCATCGAAGACCCAAAGGAAGGCCCAATCGAGTTTGTACTCGATTGTTCCCCAGACAAACGACGGTCTCACTGTGGCCTCGATGGGCGGGCAACAAACATCTTTCCGGTGACACGTCAGAAGTTCAACTCGAGAGGGAGCCTGGTCGTGAAATTGTTGTGGAATGAAGAATCTCGTATTGCCGAGCCACATACTTTGAAGAAAGTCTACGACATCTCAGAGAAGGAGCCGGACGTCAAGCGTCACGTCCCAATGACGGCGTTCTTCTACGGGTTGTCGGACTCGTCTACATCAATAGTCTGTGAACGTCTCGGTCTGCAGAAGAACAGCTCTCGCATTCTCTATGTGATTGTCTTTCAGGAATTGAGGCAGATGTCGACGCTGACCGGCGCGCCACTCTTGAGGTGTTGGTGGCAGACAGTGACATGTGATCATCTTCCCCCTCGGATGAAACTCTCACTGACTGCTGCCAAAGGTCATCTCGCACTGTGGAAGCATGGAGTGTACCACCGTGACGTCAGTGCGTCGAATCTGATGTACAAAGGCTCGGCAGACGATCCGGTTGGCGTGCTGAACGATTTCGATCTGGCGACGACCACTACAAGTGTGACGGAGAACGAGCGCACCGGCACGCTCCCTTTCATGGCGCTCGGCCTACTCACAAGAAAAGGGCTGACAGGGGAAGTCAAGCATACCTATGCGCACGACGTCGAATCATTCATCTGGACTCTTACTTGGATCTGTCTCCGCTATGAGGATGGCAAACTTCACAAGAGGCCACCCTTGGATGCATGGCTGCAAGTGGATGCGTCCGGATGTAGCAAGGAGAAGTGCTATTTTTTAATCTCGTTTCTCAATGGCTGGCTCAAGATGACACCCGGCAAAGGTCATGAGCAGAATTGGCACATTGCAAAAGTGTGTTTGAATGCTGTGTTCAAATCATTGCCCCTTCCCGACGAGGATTGCGACGAGGCGTTTCAGAGGTTCCTTGGTCAGGCAGAAAAGGAAATGAGTGGTGGTATTCATTAAGTTCGTTGGATTGTACGTTCGTTGTTTGAATCATCCAATCATGTCATAGTAGTAGTAGTGCCTTCATGATGGATATCGCATTTGCCAAAAAAACGTTACCTCCGTACTACTGGGTGTAATAAGCTAGCTAGTTTCTGTCGTGTCAACAAGTCCATGATAGCACAAGGAGAGCGAACATCACGAAAGACCGAACGAGCGTGCCATAAAAGCTTGAACGACGGAGAGGATCGAGGGCCATCGGAATGTAGAAAACGACAAGAAAATGAGACATGAAACAGCGTCGCCTTTCTCCCCCCCCCCTCCCCCCCCAGCTTCACCAAGGGGGTACCCTACTCAAGGATGACGCTCTGCCGCTTCTGACTAGAAAGGATCGTCGACCGGGACAACCACCTCCCGCTTCCACTACTCCCCATCTTCTTCAATCTCTTGTCAGCAGGCATCATCGTCGGCGACGTCAACGTGCCAAACATGGACGCCCGCTTCGCGCTCACCTTCATCCCCATCTCGTCCACCCTATCGCCATCGCCATTGCCATCGCCATCACCATCGCCATCCCGACCACGCCGCAGATTCATGTGCGTCATCTGCGGGCGACTCGCAACGTTTCCGCTGGCGTTCCCGTGTCCATTCTTTCCCAGATCGGGACGCGCATTTCCAAGGGGCCGCAAGATCCGCGCAGCGACGGTCGCAGCACGCTTGACATGCCCATTCCCGCTGGGTACCTCTCCCTTGCCCTTGCCGTTCCCCGTCCCCGTCCCCGTCCGCAACACAGGCCTCGGCGGCACCACGCCCCCAAGTGGGTCCACCATCCTCTGGAACGCCACGAGCACCATGAACGCGTCGTTGCCCGCGTTGTGCAACACGCACGGCGGGTCGATGCTGAACGAGTGCAAAATCCCGCTCAGGCTGAGCAACGACTCTGGTAAACGGGCTCTCCCCGTCTTGCGGTCCACCATCGGGCCGCGTTGGCCAGTGTTGAAGAGGCAACGTTCGAGGTAGGCGATGTCGAGAACGACAAGGTTGTTTGGGAGTTCTGGACGTCATTTTACGACAGCGCATGAATTCATGTCATCCAAAGATGAAGAAGACGATCAAAAGAAAGTGGATTCCATTAGATGAGACACGTAACAACACGACGGACGTACTGATCTTCATCTCTTCGAGACGCTGCATGATCCCCTGAATGCCATGCCCAACGAGCACGACGTTGTTGGCAACCGTATCAGAGTCCGGACTGATAAGACCACTGTCCAGAGCGTCAACCTAACATGATACTCAGACAGTCAACGCTATACCTACCTCAGGATGGACTGGATGATGCGTGGCATTTTCGCTTTCGGTATCACCTGACTGTCTCCGAACTAGAGTTTCATTTTGGTTGTCGTCATGGGATTTTTTTGTTGTCGTTATGAGAAGCATAGATGATCGTTCGAGAACGTTACGCACCGCATACTACCGTTTTCCAATCGCGCCCACGACCCGAAAGAAAGGATGAAAACACAAGTTGCGCATCAATAATTTCCTGTTTTGGCAAGGCGCGATCAAGAAGGGCGCAGATAAAACGCACCTGCAACGACAGGCTCGGCAACGTGTTGTTGAACGTGTCTGCGTATTCGGACACGATGTAGTGGCCCTTGCTGTTCCAAGTCAGCGCCCAATACCTTGTCGAGAGACATTATCCAAACAATGCGCACCGATAGTTCGTGTCCGGCACAGGTGGCCATGCGCCCGCTCTAAAGTCACTTGGTTAGCGTTGCACGTGTTTGGATGCGTGTAAAGGGACATACGCCTCGAGGTGACTGGATCGGATAGCTGCATATCCCCATTCGGCACACGACCGGTCATTCCTGTCAAGGCATTCAAAGTCGATTGCTAAAAACGTCTTGTCGCGCATCGCCCAGAGTTCCCGAATGGCGGATGGGTCACCCCGCCGGACGCGGGCTTTGAGCGCCGCGAGGGCGACAGTGGGGAGCGATGAGTGGAGCTTCTTATAGGTTGCCCAATCGTCGAGGTGTCGAAGGTGTCGCTGTGAGATCTCAATAGGCGTGACGACGAGGAGGTTGTCAACTTTGGGTAGCGCCTCTCCGAATCTGCAAGTGAACGGAGGTGGAAATGAGAGGATGGCGACGAGCATAGGGGCAGGACGTACCGTGTCTTGATCATCTTGAGGAAGGCATTGATGGACGTCATGCGCGTCACGATGTGTGCACGGCCCGTGCGCATGTCCGTGACAGTGACCACGGGCCAAGAAAAAGCAAGGAATTGTTCAAACGTCTCAAAAAACTGACCCCAGGTCCGATCATGCCTATACGAGGGTCGAAAGAAGTATCAGTGATGTTCAGCATCGATGCTGGACGCGAGTCGTACCATGGTATGCCGTGGAGCTGAAAATAGCCCATGTAAGCCGAGTAGACCTAACAGCGCGTCGTCAGTGCCATGGGTGCATCATCAAAGCATCGGAAGGAACGGACGGAATGAAGATCGTACTCCCAGCCCTGAGGATCAACCAGGTGAAAGTCAGGCATGGCAGAGATCTCTAGGATGACTCTGGGATCGGGTAGTTTGAGAGACGCGACGCCTGGCGCGTAGGCACAATCTGGCTGGCAAAAGGAAAAATAAAAAGCGTTGCGTGAAAACAACAAAGTTGTGAGGTATTTTATAATTTAAACTTTAGCTTCTAGCCGTAACGCGTAAGCGTACAATAGGGCAGTTACGGCCAAGGTACGAACGTGGTGTCTCTCGTACGCGTCGGAATGAAGGCGCCACCATCACCAAGAGGGAGATTATCGCCTGCGGGGTGGAGTACACATTTTATACGCGTTGGCCAAAAAAAAACGTCACTGTGGCACTCGGGCCATAGGAAAAAACAAATTGTCGTGGAGCACAATGTCTTGCGCATGACAATCTCAAAATACCGCTCGCTCGCCATGTTGCTTTTTTCCCATGTTGTGATTACGCCCACGGTCCCAGTCTGACCGGGAGCGGGACGCGCGCCCGACCCAGTAAGGATTTGCCGATTGAGTCGGCACTCTGCCAAGTTGCATTTTGCAGATTAGGTACCCTAGTTCATGTACATACGTCTAGGTGGGGAATGTGCGCAAGAGAGCAACTGCGGAGAACAAACACGGTTAGCTCTGATAGATAACATGAGAAAAGGAAGGTCAGAGACTTGAATGGGTCCCGAAGGAACGACGCCCAGAGTGCATGCACGTCACGCTTGCAATCGACTGCATCCTGAAATAAGTGCAGGGCTGAGAATTGAGACTTGCCTGGTTATCTCTCAACATGGCGCGGGTAGATATTCAAGCCAGACGTTCCCATCAACGAGAGACCACAGCCGCTCTATGAGAAAAGTAGACTCAGCAAACGGCTCGAGCTGGTGGGACAAAAAAGAACAAAGAAAAGGTCAGGCAAAGAGTTCGTAATCTTCTCATCGCCTGCTGAGCAGACTATCGAAGTGAGCTGAGTATTACGAAGTGCTTTCATCACGCAAAGAAGAGAAGAAGATGCAAAACATACCTCGTCGAGTCGACCCTCAGCGACTCGGCGCAACAACGTAGCCTTTCACACCCGGCAAGCGCCGAAGACCTGCCCTCAATACATCGCAGGATCGACCCCGAGTCGGCGTGGGGTCCCCCCGACATCACCCAGACAAGTGTCTGCCTCGTTCTTATCGCACTCCTGTGTCCTCCCCCCCCCACCCTCAGCAACCCATCTACGGTCAAAAAGAAAGTATCTTTCCACCTGCTCGCTGCATGCCCATTTGGTCTCTGTAGACTGGACGGGTAGCATCATCGTTTGTTGTAGTCGACCTCCATCCGTGCGTACACCGTCTCCGACCGCGTACTTTGTCATGTAATATCCAACGCGCGACGCGACTTTTCTTTTCCGCACAAACAAGATGAAGAGATACCTCTGCATCGCGTGTTGCAGCTGCACGATGAGGAGACCCCCACACAAATGCCATTGCCGTCGTGGGCTCCTTGGTGGACAGCGCACCGACCTGTATCAGGCCGTCTCTTCCCGACAACCCGAGACGTCCTAGCTGGTTCTGTAGCGTGATCTGAATGCTTCGGCAAACGAATACTACACAGCGAGTGGACTGTCAACCGCCATGACCACCGCAATGTACACGCCGAGGACGCGTTGTTGCTAGAGCAAACTTGATACGTCCCTCAAACCTCTTGCAAGTGCACGAGCTAACGTGGCTGCCCCGCTTCGCCGCTGCTGTCACGTTCGCATTGGTCGGCGGACTCCACGAGAGAGTGGCCTTGGACGTGTCGCCTCGCTGTGAACAAGATCCACGCACCGAGCCACGTCATTGTCGCCTGGTCCCGTCATTATTTGCCGAAATGACACCATCTTCACGGGGTTTGGACTTGGTACGCAATCAAGGTGGAAATACTTTCAAGGCATTAAAACGAGGAGACAAGTGTTAACTCGCAGTAAGATCAGTGGGGCCCAGTGGGGCGGCGGGATAAACGGAAATGAACGGGTCAAAAGAAATGGCAAAACAAGTGTGTCAGAGTTACGTTCCCATAACACAACCCCTTTATTACCAGTGGAGAACAGGGTCAACTGTAATGGAATAGACGGAAATGACACATGCTGTCCAAGCATCCACAGTTGAAAAAGGTCCAATCACAGGTCCGTGATGATCATCTTAGTTTAAAATACTAGACCAGCGCCAGCAACGTCAAGAACCAAGGATGAAAACGGTATACGGAATAAAATCCCAAGCACTGGCGGAAAAGAGCGCTTGTCCAGGCATTGGGTTTTTAATGTGAGGCGTCTAAAAAGCCATGGCAGCACCAGCGACTGCAGAAAAGACGAGAGCCGCAACGGGGGCAATACCAACCAGCTTGAGGGAGGCGGCACCACCCGAGCTGAAGTTTGAGGGAGTAGTAGTTGCTGCGGACGAGGTTCCCGAGGTAGGCAAGCCAGATGACACAGGTGTCGTCGTCGTCGCTGCCGAAGGGGTGGAGAAGGTAGCCGTGGTGCTAAAAACAACAATCAACATAATGAATGTAATCGCCATACGCAATCACTCACGAAGCAGAGGACACAGTGGTAGCAGACGTGGAGCTTGTGGATGACGCGGTGCTTGACATGGAGCTCACAGCAGTAACAGAAAAGGTGTTGCTCGTAGCGTAAACATCATTGACGTTGCTAAGCAAATTGCATCAGTCAACAACACGTCATCATCCCACAACAAGGAAATCCGTACTTGATGGCGACAAACTCGATTTGGTAGTCACCACTTGTAACGTTCCAGAGTCAGTTCGCTATCCGGGTCGCAGCAACCAACGACGTACCCTGGGTTAACCTGAGGAATTATGACGGTCACCTGCCCGTTGGCGGTCGGTACGTTGCTCGCAATGGCATAAGTATTGTGGAAAGACGGGTTGACCAACTCGATAGAGAAGGTCGAGGGATCGCCCTCGGCGTATGTCCAGGAGATGCTGTATGAACCTTCATCCGGCAACGCATCGACGGCGTTGACGTTCAGAGCCGAAACCAAGGGGAGTGCGAGTGCGAGCGTGCTGGACAACCACCCTGAGTACAACGACGGGTCACCAAGAGGCGTGGGGCATACCAGAGCTGAACGAACATGTCGGAGGCGTCAGGAACAAGCACGACGGTCGAGAAGAAGGGAGGACGAGGAGGGAGACCTGGGAGCGTCGGAGAAACGCAGCGGCTGGCTTTTTATGCGCGAGTCGTCTGGATGCGAACTGAAATTCCCACGCCGCATCTGGTGGCAGGCGCGCCGCTTTCTCGGACTGGCGACGCATCGCATGGCATCACGGTGTGATCCAAGGAGTTCTATGTCCACCGAGTTCATTACAGACCGTGCTGAACTGTACGTATTTCTGTCTAGTGGTCGCTGCATCCTGTTCCCCTAGCGATAAGAACGCGACCGTGTGGTAAACACGCCGTCACTGACGTGGAGAGAGACCCATTTCGTGGCTGACCGGTCTTCCTCGAGACCAATTATAGCAAAACGGGCTAATAGATCTGCGTGGGAATGGGCGGTCATCCTCCAACCCAGCGACAGATGCACGTACCTCGTCGAACGGCCGGGTGTCGTTGAAGCAGCTCTCCCAGACCTCATTCACCGCGCGTGCCGCCGTCGCTTCATCGGGACAGTCGGGGTTCGCTCGCACAGACAGTATCGCCCTCCGACGGACACACGCCTGTACGCCCATCAACGGATCAACGAACAGAAAAGAAAAGGAGGTGTCAAAGATGCGGCAGCGCAAGGCGGAGGAGGTGCTACCTGGTGTTGTTTGGTAAACGACACGTGTCCCCGGCCGAGTTCACGCATGTACCTGCAGTCCCCACTCAGACTGTTTGCGCGGATCTATCTCAGCGCGGCCGTGTCAACGACGAACACGCGTCTGGCTCAAAGGAATCGTTTTGGCACTCACTTCGCTGCAAGCGTGATGCCGCAAGTTGTGCCAGTCAACGGCAAACTTGCACTGGTCATACATGTGTACGAGCTCGTGTGTCAGGGTGTCCTCCATTTGCCGCTTGCTGCTAGGATGGTTTTGGCATAGTACAATTGCACCTGCCGGATGGAACCCTCCAGAACGCGTAAGATCGCACGGGGCGCACATGATGTTCTCAGGTGGGACAGCGCAGCCAGAAAGACGGAGGTGCTTGAGCATAAACACCACCGACGGACCTGCGCATTCCACGAACGAAGTGGACGCCGATTCGCAAGCAAAAGACATGAGCGTGAACACGAGGACACGGCGAGAAAGACGGACTGTAATTCATCAACTCGGTCTTCCATTTTTCGCAGCGAACATGCTGCTCCTCCTCGAAGCCACGTTCGCGTTCTTCACGAGTGATGCCTATGCCAGTCAGCACAGAGGCCTTTTTGAGCCACCTCTGGAATGCGGACGAGGTGCTCGGGTCTGCGGATGGGGAAGAGGAGGAGCTGCGTTCCATCGTATGAGGCGAACCCTCAAATAGGAAAATGTTCAACTAACTAGCCTCGCTCTACGATATCCCAACCATGCGACACCCTCCACAACACATCCTCCACATACCGACTGAACGTGCTCCCCTCCGTGCCAACTACAGCCCACGCCCCACCCATCACCAGCGCATCCACCACCGGAGCCAGATATCCCGCTAAACGCACACCGTCGTAGCCATTCCGCAACCCCTCGAGATACCCCGTCTCTGCTTTGAACGATCCCAGGATAAACGTGCACGGAAACGCATGTGTCAACGGTGCGAGTAGCGGGTCATCAAGACCGTCTGATGCATCGGTCGCGATGAACAAGGGTATGTTGAGCCGACGGAGGTCGGGCGTCGTATGGAGTCGGTTGCGACAGGTGAGTGTGGGAGAGAAGGTGCCAGGGAGAGGGGGGAGCGGCGAGTGGGGCACCCGCAGAGTCGGTTCGTCCATCGCTATCTCTGGCGGCCCTCGCAGTTCTTCTCCACCCACCCCATCGTCGTCTTCGTTCTGCACTCTCCTGCCGCCTATCCTCGACAAAATGCGCCTCTCGAGTCCTAGGGCAGCCTGCGTGTCCAGTCCCAGAACCTCCCGAACCAGCCTCCACCAGACGATCCTCACATTCGTCTGTGCTCCCCTTTGAAATCGACCATCCCCAACGCGCACATGCGCACCCACATACGTTCCACCAAGCACCCCTCCAATCCTCTCGGCTACCAATGTCAGCTCTGCATTTGCAAACACCATGCGTCGCCTTATCTCCCCCCGCACTTGTCGGTTCTCCGACTTTCGGAGTCGGAGTCGTGAAGAACCAAAGAGCGTCCCGAGTTGGATGAGTCGCTGGGGCGTGACGGCAAGTGCGTCGATAGAGATGGCACGGAGGTATTTGTCACCCTCCCGCATCGGCGCAGGTGTATCCACGAACTGATACTCGTACGGCTCCGTGTCGGGAAGGAAGAGCGTCTCGTTGGAACGGACGCCCAGCCGTTCTTCTATCCACGCCGTAGTCCCGTTCGACACGCGAACGAGCGTGTGATGGGCCTCGATCGGTCGCAGGTCCACCAGCCACGCCCACGGGACAAGCGTATATGACAAGTAATCCATGCATTCGTCCGGTCGCGGGATATCCATGGGGATATATGCGCAATGGATTAATCCCTTCCGTTTATCACTGAGCCGGAGCATTCGGGCGAGTGAGCTTGAGCGGACGTAGCGCAGGGTCTTGGGTCCCACACGAGCGGGTGGGACGAGGAGGGTGCGGTTGAGAAGATAGGCGAGCGTGAGGGCATTTTCAAGGGCGATGCGTTGGTTGTGAAGGCCGCTGTGGGGGAGATATGCGAGATAGGTGGTAGTAGGGTCGTCACGGAGGGTATCGAGGCGTGTGTCGGACTCGTCGAGGGCATCGGGAGGGATATCGGGTTGATGTGATACATGCAGGCCCAGGGATGGCGCGTTCAGCCCGGCCAGCGACGCGTCAACCCCTTCTGGTTTGATGTGCTGGGACGCGTTGACTACGACTGAATCAGCGAGACCGGGAGAATACGCACGAGGGGGGTGGGATGACCGTACCTCGTCGTGAACAGCCAGTACGCATATGTGAAGGAGAGGAGCGCACCGCACGCCAGGAGCGCCAGGAGCATCGCCAGACGACGCGTGCGGCGGTACGGCACATGAACGTGCACGCCCGGAGGTGGCTCTGAGGAGTAGTGTGGGGTGGACCCCGAGCGGAAGCTACGTGGTGGAAGCATGCGGTAGGCGCCTTTCTCGGCGGAGACGGAGGGCGACTGGAAGGCATACCTCGGTGTAGCGGACATGAGGAAACGGAGGCGCGTGCTCAGGCGTTTGTTTGCATCTGTTGAATTCCAAAGGCTCAGGTCCAAACATGGAACACGAGGTTGATCGCCCTTGAGGTATTCAGGGATATGCAAAGGTTGGTACCGATACAACAAGACTCCATTGCATATCAACTCTGCTTCTTTCCGTACTCGCGTTTTCTACAGTCCGTGCTGAGTTTCCACAGATAACCGGGGCCCTGATCATTGGGGGCACCCCATACCCTGGGACGACGCCAAAGTCTGGGCATTTCGCCACGGTCGTCTTTGACTGTGGAAGACTCGATTCTATCATGGAGTGTTATAAAAAACACCGTATTATGTGCGTTCCAGTCGAGTTCAAGCGATCTTCTTCGTGGTACGCGCCAAAAATGGTCCCCGTCCACGTCACGCGGGCACGGACGATCCCGTGAAAGTGAAGCAAAAACACTGATCTTCAGTCACAGAAAGACACGGAGTGGAGTTGAGCGAGAAACCTCAGTTGCAATAACCGCGAATCCGTTGTCACGATGGTCCAGAGTAAGTTTCTAGCTATGGGCCTTTGCATCCAGAGTTCAAACGTTTTACATTCTGCAGCGTTGATATATCGTTGGGACTGTCACTATTATACGTTCATGACAACAGTGTCTTTCAAAGGACGTAGACTCGTTTATGGAGGTGAGGAACTCTCACCAACCGATCATATAGTTGTACCTTACCGGGACTGTCTTGCTGGACTTGTTGTAGATTCGGGTTCAAGTCAGTCAGCAGGTCGGTTTTTATGAATCTAGACGGGTACCACTGTCATTCCTAAACGAGGTCTGATATTTCTGGGCGAGTCCAGTGGGTTACGGCAGACACAAATACATGGCACCGAAGACTGCGGGAGTCAACCCAGTGGAGGAAACACAAGGAAGTGAGTATGGTCCAGTCACGTCCTAGTTGAGCACGGCGGTCGTCTGATTCCATGTCTAGTTTACCGGTGGCGTCGAACCAGATAGACAAGACAGCTGTCTAACTGTAATGTGGGCTATGCCAGCTGATGTGAAATGCTCGTGGAGGTCAAACACGCCTCGAGTCTCGTCCGCACACTCCATTTTCAACACAGGAGACGTGGATTAGCAACGCTTTCTTATACTAACCCTCGTAGGGGCAGCATTCGCTTCGCTCCTCTTGATCGGTAAGATGGCCACTCGCAAATAGATGGGCAATATTGATAGTAAGCATATAGTCACAGAACGATGAACCCATTTGATATCTCTGCACAATTAAACTCCTTTCCCTGATTGATCTCGATCAATGTCCGATCGAAACAAGGTGATAGAATGTACGGTGAGACGGCAGCGTCCGTGAAATCATCCAAAGAAAGCAGCGACGTGCTTTCGGCCATTCGTCTTCCTTCATCTTGCAAAGATGATATCCGATGGTTTGGCCTATAAGACCTACTGAGTGCGCACTTCCGCCCGGGCCGGCGATCCGGTGTTCACGGTGTTGGGAGACTGCAGTCGCGCGCTACCGCTCAGAGAATAAACTCGTCGAAGGAGCAAGGGCGTCGCCTGCACCAGAGCTGCGAAACACGTGGAGCCCTCAGCACGTGTTGCCGTCAACGCTACGCGCGTTGGCGATCGAGCCACCTTATTCCCATCCAGCATGAACAACGATCCAAAGCGTGAACTGGCCAAAAACACGGTGAATGACCAGCCTCATCCGACTTGTCGGTTCCTACTGCTAACTTGGTGTAGATCGATGCACAGGGATCCCTAGCTGCAGATGGTGCTGAGCACCACTCCCCGGGCGCTCGTGAGACGCTACATGGCAGTGAGAAGAAAGAGTCATGTGTTGCTCGACATGACGAACGACACCCTTCCGGAAATGACGAGGAGGAGGCAGCAGGCACGTCCCCTGGAAAGAGATCTCAGAACGCGGTGCGAAATGGGCACATTTTTTTAAGCGCCATTCGTCCCGCTCACTGTAGTACCCATCTCGTCGATGGATAGGAAGAAGCTCCGGCTCTCCGTCGAAGTCGGCGCCGCGTAGTAGTGTCGGACAATCCCGATAGGACACTTGGTGGTGATTCGAACGAGGCTGGACGCGCGAGTCCTACTCGGAAATCCAAGTCCTCTCGTTCACGAACCAAAAGCACTGCTCGGAAAAGGAAAGCTGAGGAGGAGGAGGAAGTGCATCCGGCGAAGCGGCGGGCTAGGAGTACAGTGCATCCGGCGCAGGGGCGGGCCAGAAGTGCAAGGGTAAAGGGCGTAAGTCAATAGTCCAAGCCTATCTCGGGTGTGCGTGGCTAATAGCTGGGTCACTTCCTGTCCAGTTCATCGGTGGTGTGGAATCAGGCGCCAATCCATTGTCTGTGGCAGTAAAGAAATGAGATGGGTACATTTGTGTGCTGTCAAAGCATGGCTGCTAAGGACTCTGTTTATGTGTCAGGAGAGACGCGAGCTTCACCGTGAGGAAATCGGGATGTTTGTACAGCATACACACGATTTACTACATAGTGTACACATTGACAAAGGTAGAGTAGGTCAACAACATATGTACTGGCCGATGTCCGAACACAGAATTCTCAAAGCACCACATTCGTTTGGTACGCACGCAGCTACACTTCAAAACAAGACGATCGGGCATGACGGACATACCACATGTCAACCGTCCCAGAAAAGGTGTTCTTCGTCCTAACCCACTCGTGATACAACCCGAGAAGGTGATTTCCTTGGATCCGAATAGGAGCCAGACTCAACTAGCAGACGGTTTCTGCGTTGTGAAACGAAAAAGAGTGGTTGGTAGTGTCTCTGCCCACCGAAGTTACGTTGCAAAGTGGGCTGAGTGGGGGGTTCACGTCTACGGACCTTGAAGGATTATACGGCGCCGACTGCGGACGAGCTCTTCGAGCAGCAATATTTCTAGGACATGGAAGTAGACATATCACCATCATATCATTGTCAGAGCACACGACTCGAGAACGAAAAAGTATGTGGCTATGATTGTGTTTACGCACATTACTTTCCTTTTGAAAGAAAGACACACATGACGGACGGTTGTAGACATCACTGGTAAGTAGTAGACCCAGACTCCCTCGACGGACCTTTGATACCGCTGATTTGCGCAAATGTCACTGCATTGTGTGAGAATGCGCCACGGTCGGTTGAGTTCTATCGGAGTTGTGCTTTTACGATGTTGACATAACCGGGCCTGCAATGCCAACAAGCAACTCGACCCCATTTCTTTCCCCTCGATATCGTTCATGGCCCATCATGATGGCGCGAACGACAGCTTCCTTCGAAGGCTCCATCTGACTCAGTCGGTCGACAGGTCCTCAGAGAACGTCTTGGTTCTTGACCGAGCGGACACCTGCACACACATGGGCCCCTTGTTCCTCTCGAAGGCTCGGCACGTCCAAGCCAAGCCCACCCCTTCAGGGTGCCGCGGCGCCAGTGTTCCTGTCGCCCCTCTTAGGACTGTCCAGGCACTGTCTGCGCCGCTTGTAGCATACCGCATCCACGCTCGACCGCCGACTCGTCCTCGTTGCCCATGGGTAGCCTTTTAAGCAAACTTCGAGGCAAACTGCCATGTGCATCTCAGAACGCGGTGGGTGATTGCGACGCACGCGCGCCTCCGCTCCTGCTGATTTGACTATCGATATGCAGGACGCTCCACATGTGAAGGGCACCGGGAGGAGGTTGCGTCGCAGGCGCAAAGACAAGTCCTACTTGGCACCCTATAACAAACCTCAGGCCTCCTTCTATACCAACCGGCCGTACGCCAGTCATTCAGCGGCATACGGTGTGCCCGATCACTACTATGTACCGGCCTATGCACCGGCGCCTGCGTCATGGTATGGTGCTAGCGCTCCGGCCCAGACGCAGAGTCAAGAAAGAGTGAAGAGCGTAAGTATGATGATTCTATTGTCTTTGGGATCTCGTCCCAGTTCCGTAGAGCTGATCTCTGGTTCTGCGGCCAGTTCATCGGCGGGGTGAAAGAGGACGTAAAACCATTGTCTGCGATGGTAAGGAAATAGGACGGTAGGTCTGATTGAGGGCACTGCCGTCGAGTAACTTATGCCATGATGTTCTGCTGTCGAGTTATGGTATGGTGTAACTTGGTCGCCTTTTGGAACTCAGTACTCAGTCGTGGCATCGGAACAATTTCTGGCTCGCATCCCACCTCAGGAATTATGGGAGACGTAGTGAGACCTGTGCAATTCTCCGACTATGCGCGGATAACAGCAACAGGCTGGTATGGTGGAGAAAGACCTAGAATTGTCCCAGAACCTAAACCAATACATCATGATTTACAATGAGGGATCTAGATGCGTCGCAACATATCTGAGCTCTTCAACTCAGAAATCGCCACCAGGAACGTTACTTAGTAAGAAAAGTGAGACGTTCCTCTTGGTAGGTGGCGGTGCCAGTCACTGCTTTATCTCACCATGTGAAGCTATACGGCACTCTTCCACGATACTACTGGCACTCGCATCAGCTGGGAAGATCCAAAACAATGAAGTAAGCGGAATATCATCCTGGAGCTGCTCGATCCAAATTTGTGTTATCAACTTGTATTACGCACGAATGTGGGGAGATACCCTAGACGGATCACCCTCGAGACGAGAGAGAATTTTCGAAAACTCCGCAATCGGGGTTGGCAGGCATTGATGCCCACAGGTGGTGTATCGTCCGCCCTCGGCACAAAATCATGCTGGGGTGCAATTGCACCACTTTCATTGGCCCATCCACGGATTACATCGTGACTGTGGAGGCCATGAGGCATTGGAGCGTGGAGCAATACCAAACGGAAGTGCTCCATGGTGAACTCAAACCGACAGCCAGTCTCGTTTACGTCAAATCATGATAGCAGCATCATTTCCGTGTGCGTGGTGTCATGTCCCAGCAGCTTGCGTCCCCGGGGCTATGTGGAACTCGGTCATCGTCAAGACGTATCGCCCACCGGGCGTTTCTTTATTTCCTCCTTTGAGGTACCCTTGGTCGCCTGAGCCTCTATGACGGCCAACCACATAAAAGCACCTACTCGTGCTTGCATTCAGGTCTCGTTCCCTCTCGGCACGTGCTATCTAGCTAAATTTCTTTATTCTAGCCATAAATAGACAGGTGAAGTAAAAACACGATGGTGTTCACGCGTCCGAACAATAATTTAGAACACATATTCTTCCTAAATTAGCGAGGAAAGATGGGATGCTGTGTGGCGACGCACCTTCGTCTTTGTCCATGACGAACCACTCTTCTTGTCGCCATTGCACTCCCAGGAACGCCGATTCGCAGTCGGCGAAAAGTTTGCTCGACGATAGGTAGCAATACCCTCATGCGTGGTCAAAGAGGGTGATACACTTTTCCAAGGAAAAGAGAGTATACAAAAAAGGAAGGTGATCCGGGAAATCGCTCGGGCCGGCATAAATAGTTCATAGGTTGTCATGCATTCCTCGCATGGAGAACAACCTGTTGTCGGGGGAACGAAGATACCGTATCGCCCAACGTTACTGCTGTGAAGACTCTTGGAAAACGCATTGCCATCACAGCAAAAAAAAAAAACCGTGCGGATCGGCGTTCAACCCATCTTGTTTCCAACCAGCACGAGCGGTCGTCCAAAGCGCCAGCTGTCGAACAAGTCTCAGGACACAGTGAGTGACCACACACGTCATTTTAGTGACGCGTCTATACCGCTAACATCGATGAGCGAAGCCCAGACCGTAGGTGGTACGGAACACCATAGGATGCTGCACGACGGTGGAAAGCAAGAGCCATGCGTAGCTCAACATGATGAACACCGGGATTTCGTACATGGTGCCAACGCGGAGGCATGCATGTCCACCCGGAAGAGATCTCATAATGTGGTGCGTCGTGGGCATAGTTTGGCATCGCATATTCCACTTAGCGACATCGTCGGTGCACAGGAAGCTCTGTGTGTCTGTCAGTCTCCACGGCGCGTTATAGAATTGGGAAACCCAAACGACTCGGAGACACTTGACGGTGTTGATTCGGATGAGCGAGCTAGACGAGCGAGACCTCAGGGGCCCATATACAATCGTCGGGGATGCAATGCCACTCCTGTGGTGGTTTCCCCAGATAGCGGACCGAAACTGGCGAAGAGGGGTGCTGGGGCAGAAAGAGTAAAGAGTGTGAGCTTTGATGGTCTGACTTGTCCCAGGTGTGCATAGCTGATGTCTGGTTCCGTGCCCAGTTCATTGGTGGGGTGAAATCAGAGGCCAATCCATGGTCCGTTGTGGTCAAGAAGTGAGCAGGTATTATGTCATTCGCCATCAAAGCGCGGAACTCGAATGGGACACTATGGATTCTATGAATATGCCCATGAGTGTTGTGAACTCTTGCTTACTTTTAGTGTCTACTGAGGCACGAAATTGGGATGTCAGCAAAGCGCATGCGCTTGCTGTGTACTAGTAGTATCCGCAGCAAGCACATTGACCGCAGCATGGGTGTGGTAAAACAGATCAACGTAAGGACCATGTTAATTTGGTATGCCCGTTGGGTGGTGCAGACTCCCGAAGGCAGTGATTAGACGTGTCGACGGTGACAGACGTGTCAACATGCTCGGAAAAGGCGTTCTGCTCCCATCTCTGTCGCCATGCAGCCCGGATGGGTTTCCTCGGGTTTGAATAGGGAGTCGCACCTAGCCAGCGAACGGGGTATGCGTCTTGAAGTGCAAACGAGTGACCCAGACGTCCGTGCCCTCGACCTAGGTCCTGTTTTCTAGGGTTCTCTGTCCCGTGTTATGTGCGAAACAGGCTGCTCGGATGTTCAGGTCAACAGACCAACATCAAGGTTTCTGCGACGCTGATAGCAGATGGGCCCGAAGTTCAGGCAGCAATGTCGCTGAAACAGTCTGTCGGAAACAGAGTCTCTGTAGCATTAGTAGAGTTGGGCTACTGGCAGCGAATTGAGAACCAAAAAAAATGCATGGTATTTTGTCTGTCACAGGACATCTATCCAATGGCTGAAGATCAGGACATTTGCTGATCGGTAGTGGGGCCACCAAAGTGCTGTATAAGAGAGCCATGAGCCCTGTAGGCATATGAGATTGAAAATCCCCTCATCCATGCTCACCAAAGACCACTTCCTGCAAACCTAACATTGGTTATAATATATTATTTTACCACAGGCACAATCAAACAGGTGAAAAGGGCTAGTGCGTATTGAGGGATGGAGGAGAGTTCAACCTGTCTGAATAGCGCGGGTTAAGCGGCTGACTAAACAGGCACAGAATCTGTACACTCTCTACGTGAATGTGGCGTTCTCTCTAGTCAAACACTCGTGTGATGCGTGACAGACGGATTGATTGAAATGGTACAGTATTCGAATTCGGCATGCAGTTGTGCTGTCCTGGATGCCTGTTCTGTGCTGCAACTACGACGAGTCTAGCAAATTCACAGGCAATGCTACAGCTTACGGGTCAGAGCGCGTCGTAAACGCGCAATTTCGACTGGGCCGGCTACCTGCAAACAGACGCTATATTACGTACCTATGATGGGGCCAGTGAAGTTGTAGCTCTGAGAGCCGAAGCACGTGCTGCCCTGAAACGCCTGATCAAGCGCACAATCTACCTTGTTCTATCTAGCATGGGCAGTGATCCAGAATATGGACTTTTCAATGAATCTCAGAACACAGTAAGTGACCAAGAACCCCATATCATTGACTCATTCTTACTACCATTATCGACACACAGGAAGCACCCTCAGCTACGGCTGGGGATGGTGCTGATGACAACTTACCTCATGAGATGCTGCGTGATGATGGAAAAGAAGAATCATGTGCAGCCCACCGTGACGAACATCGGGTTTCCGGGCGTGATGCGGACCTGGAGTCATCCATCTCTACTGGAGAGAGGATACGATCTCAGGACATGGTGCGTAATTGACATGATCCAACACCGTACATTCCGCTTACCGATACCATCGACACATAGAAAGCCCAGGCTGGTAGCGACTCTGGGCACGAGCGCCCCCCTGTAGCTTCTGCAAATGCTGACGAGAAACGGTGGCAGCCCGAAGAAAGGAAGGCTAAAAGGCCAGCCTGGCGACTCCCGACCAGAATCTCTCAAGGAGCTAGTCCAAGAGCCCCCCCTATGGGGAAGGAAGGCGCGACGGAAAGAAAAAAGGGCGTAAGTATGATGGTCAAACCCCATTCCAGGTGCGCATAGCTGATGCAGGACTCTTTTGCAAGTTCATCGGTGGCGTGGAATCAGACGCAGACCTATTGACTACTATGGCAAAGAAATGAGACTGGTATCAAGTCGTTCGTACCGTGACTTTTTGTTGTCAGAGGATGGGATTTTGGAACCTGAATAGTGCAGTCATTCTTTATGCAGGAAGAGAGATGCAGATACTTGCTCACCTCCTAATAGTCACTGTCGTGGAACTGGGATGTCTATGTGCGCATAGCAAGTGCATTGATCGTACCCTGAGAGCGCAAAGCAATATAAACGCTCGTGAACGACAGCTGATGAGTGCAACGACCGTATTCGACCTGGACTCACACAAGTAATTGAATATGATTAATGACGAACTTAAGGCGATGCACGACATGTCAACCGACCTAGAAAAGGTGTTCTGCGTCTTGTCTGAGGATGTGCCTGGGAATGCAACTTCCTCAAGGACCCTGGACATCGACGTTTGACAAGGTGATGGCATTGCGCAGTAATATCCAAACACCCGCCCCAATAGTTTCGCTTACGTAGACGTAACTTCGTCTTCCTATCGACTCCAAGTCATCGGTATACAAAGTCAGGACGCCTCGAGACTAGAACAAGTGAATACTGCGTGGGCGAAGCGGATATTGCTATCGCGAAGCAGCCTTTGCATCTTCCGAGCACTTTCCTCGGGTTCATGTTATGGTGGCATCAATTCTGCCTTTCTGCATCTTACAGCTTCTCGGGTATGAACAGCAGCGCTCAGAACTTCATTGTAATCAACATTTGACTGCAAATCTCGTGCTCATTGACCATGAGCGGCCATCAAGTAAGCAGGCCTCGACATAAATTGCTACAGAACCTCACAGCAGGGCGGGTTATTGACATACTTCCGATGTGTCCATTCCCGCCAATGACTTCAAGGCTCATAGGATATCAACTACCAGGAAGACTGTATCTCCGAGGCCGGGTTTCATCGATAGGAAGCGTTCGAGTTGGACCCGTCCATGTGGCAGGCAGTGCCAAGCACGTGTTCGGCTTATCTTTAGCAGTCTGTGGAGGCAGTAACGTCGAGCTCCAACTTGACACCTAACCAGCAGGATGAACAGTATTCTGGAGCCCATTCGGCAAGCACTTCACAAATTAAAGCGCAGAGTATGTGATCAATCTCATCTGAGTCTCTTCTCAATACTGATAACGTTATGGTATAGAAGCTTCGACCTGCAGATGACGTCGCGCAGAGCTCCTCCAACGAGACTGCTCATCACACTGGAAATGAACGACCTGATGATGAGCATCAAGCTCGATATGGTTCCAACAGGGAGTTACGCATGTCCATCGAACATAGCATGCTACCGCAGAGTGCAGTGCGTAATTGGTATAATTTCGAGCACCCATATTTACCAGCAACATCGCGCAGGAGGCTGAGTCTGTGAATGATGACAGGCAACATACCCCTCATGAGCTTCTAGATCACATTTCACCGGGAGTGCCAGGAGCTGTGCCATACCAATATGATCCGACATGTGCATGCATGCCCACTTCTATGAGTATAGAATATCCTCCCAATCGGGAAGAGGAGAGGCATAGTGCTGCTGCCAGAGTTAAGGGCGTGAGTATGATGAGGCCACTCTAACTCGGTTGTACATAGCTGATAGGCCCCCTTCTATTACCAGTTCATCGGCGGCGTGAAATCAGCTGCAAACCCGTTGCTCATTGCGATAAAGAGATAGAAGAATGGACCGACGGGGGGTATGTCGTTCATGCTATGATTTTATGTCAATGCATGCGAGTACGGACTATTTTTGCACGATTTCGTGATGTAATATTTTGCTCGCCTTTCCCTGTGAGTCATGAAATCGCGTATCCGTGTTCCATGCCAACCAAACTTGACTACAACCTAGCACTTAATGTAAGTGCATAGATGAACTGCAGGGTCTATCCAAGTGGACTCCACAGGTCCCACGATCAAAATAAACCAGTGCTGGGAGAGCCTCTATGGTAAGCACGGCTCATAACGAGCCTGACACGTTAAACTCTGCATCTTGCTTGCTCCTCGGACCCATGGCGTGATGGCGCAATGCTTCTCTTTTCATTGGCGTACTGCACCCTCAGTGCTTGTGGAACCCTATCAACACCCAACTGTAGTCTTACTGTATCCCCACTGGCCACCATGATGGGTAGCTATTTAGTAAGCATGCTTCAATGCAAATTCTTGTTGTTTGAAGCGAGGTAGTTGATTCGTATTCTTTTGACCTGCTCATTTCCATTAAACTTGAAGCCCTTCATACACAGAACACTCCACTTGTGAACAATACTGGGAAGATTGCATTTCCAGAGCTGCATAGTGGCAGTCAAGCACTTCTGCATCTTCTTCCTGTTTTCATAGACACATAATTACTTATACCATTCTGTGACAACCCTCTAACTGCAATTCTATAGCATGATTCTACAGTACTGTGCTGTACAAACTGTACAAACTGTATGTCTTGCATAATCTTATCAATGGATGATAAAGATCATGATTAGAAAAATACTAAATGAATAATGATTTATTTGTATTATGGAATTTAGGCACTGTATGGCTGCAAGGACATCCCTGTGCTACTTACACTTCATCAGATCTAACTTGGATAAAACTCATTTACATCACTCTCTTCAATCCACCTCAATTCTTACATACTGTATTTTCAAGGAGATTCCAAGAAAGTGAAGAAATCTGGATATCTGAAGTAAAAAGCATGTGCATTCATACTGATTCCTGTACTCTAGTGGGACTCTGCTCAAACCAGGCTTTTATACTTGACAACCAGCTAATAAGGATGTTACACCTCATTCCCCACCAGATTGGCATTGATATCATGCTTGTCACCAGAACTATGCCAAGTATCATGATACTAAGAGAGGCTGAATTTGTTGTCTGGAAAATAGTATAGAACAGTGCCAGGGCAAAGAAGAATACACTATGTCAATGAATTAGTATATTGGCATGTGTAAATACAATAAACCTAACTGACGCCCAGACCAGAAGTGCATAAGGTAAACTGAAGGTTATACCAAGAATGAGAGTTCCTGCTCTCCAACGAGTGATTTTTTGCATAAATGCTGACTGAAGATATCCATCAGCATTGGTCAAGAACATATAATAACAAGAGCCATACTGCCTCATCTGAACTGTTGGTAGTACTGATTTGTCTAGAAAGCAGAACTGAGGAGATCAAGGAACCAGTAACAAACAACAAGGACATGTATGTGGCTACTATAGCCACTGACTGTGAGACTACATTTCCTTTGTTTACACTAGGAACAGCCAGGAAGCTGACATTCACTGCTAACATAACTGTAGACTAAAGAAGATATCAGGTCAAATAATACTGAATAGGTAAAACTCACATATATGGTGTAACCACTCCACTCTGTTGTAAGATTGGAGATAAGTTTACTCCACCTTGCAGAGTTAACAATACCATCAACCCAGATGGATCTGAACACTTTAACATGAGCAGCCAGAGAAAAACAAAGAAGAAAGTCCAAAATGGAAAAGATAGTAGAACTTTCATCACTGGAATCCTGTTGAGTGTAGACAGACATGTCTCCTTCCAATCGAGCTCCTGGTTGCCCATAGAAGTGATAAAATCTTCCACGAGCTAACAATATGATTGAATGAAGATCCTCAATGTAAAAGATCATCCACTAACCTATTATTCCCATCAGCCTAGCTGAAAAAAATTCAATATATGAAATTTAAGCAAGAAAAGACAAGTAGACCTAAAATCCATACAGCATAGTCATCCCTTACACAAACTCTTTCTATGAGACACTTAATGAGTATTATAAAATTAATTATAAATAAAAAACAATTACCTTGTAGATAGGGCATCAAGTGAAGGATTTTAAAAACTTCATCTTGACTGAATGGACAAAGGGGTGCCACTGAAGTAATTGTATCTGTACAAATTCCAATTTAGTATTTTGTTCATTGAAGTACAGTAAGCTGAGCCAAACCCATATATGAATATGCCATTGTACCCCATACCTCTGTAATGTGCTCCTGCAGCAAGGGCATACAGGTTGGATATAGTTCACAATGACACCTATAAAAAGATGAAACCAACAAATCAGACATTGTGGATTCAACATACCAGTACTGTTCCTCAATAGCATATGCTGTTACAAAGCAATCAGAAGGAAATGCAAGAAGTCAACATTATAACTCACCAACATGGCTATCTTCAGTTGCTCCATGGATGTTTGATAGTATAGATTTACCCAGTTCAAAATCCTCAATCCAGAAGACCACATGGGTGTCATGGTTTACAAAATAATAAACCCATTGCTCAGAACCCACAAGATATACAACCAGCTGGGTAGAATGCTTTTGAAAGGAGGAACCTGAGAAAAGTTGGCTCTCCTTTGCCCTTAGAAAATGAATCCATCCATCCAATTCCTCAAGGTTAGCAAGCCCCATAAGGCTAATGTCTGTAAAAACATTCTAACTTGAATATCAGCATCGAGCAGAAACCGATCGGATGAACACATTATTATTTATACCTTGCGTGCATTGAAATAATAGCGAGCACCCTCGGGATGAACAACACGTTCCCAATGGTCAGGCACATCCCTAGAATAATGTTCAGCTCAAACGGGAGAGGAGGATGGGATGTATATACTCCAAGAAGCTAATTTGACCAGCCTTGATTTTCTCTTTGTTCGGTTTCTTCTCACTGCGTGAGCGCATGGCGGATTTCAGTCAAGACGATCGGCGTAGCATAGATGAGATAAGACGCACACAGCTCGACGGTATTCGTATCGTTGAAACCAACTAGGTGCGAAGGGCCGAGGTGGCGTGCGAGGAGTGATCTCGGGCGTAACAGCATGCTGTGGTGTTTGTGCGTCCTGCTCTTGTTCATGGAGCTCGGATGGCACGACAGAGGGCATGCACACGTCCAGAGCCGCAACATTTTGGATACGCTGTCGGGATATCGTGTCGTGCGATTGTGGAAGCCAGGACGATGTAAAAACGCCTGCAGAGCCAGGTGGTCCGAAACGGCCGCACACGAACCGCTTCAAGGCGAGCATGACGCGGATCAGAGGCAAGACTGCACGGGAAAAGACACTCGAAAACGCTCGTCGCGCGACAGAAAACAAGAGCTGGATGAGGAGAACGACTTGGCGCATTGCTAGGGCAGGCCGGGGGTTCGAGTGGCAGTTAGTTGGAGCTCGTGATGCTGTAGGTGGTTGCGGGGAGAGCACTGTGGTCCGTGCGGCGTCTGTGAGCCAGACCCTGCGAAAATAACGAGTTGTGAAATGGAACTCGGAGAGTTAGTCGAAGGTCCTGTCGGTTTGCAGGAGAACGCGGGGTACAAGTGCTGATGATGATCTCTGTTGATCGTTGCTTACACGATTGAAGCGGACAGGTTCCGAGGTGCACCGAGTGCAATTATCAATATGAATCCTATTCAGCTGGACGGAGCGAGAACCCAAAATCGCTAGATTGTCTCTGCAGATACAAGGGTGCGGCGGCCACCGTTCGGTTGATACAGTAAATTGCTACAGCACACCAGAGTCTTTGTCCACATCATATGCGCATATCAGCATACACGTTGCGAGACCGATGAAATGGAGCGTTCAATTATCCTTCAGCTTGTCACCTATGCTCGCACTCTCCTTACAACCCAATTTTCTTCGTTCGGCGATATAGTGTTGCCGCTTTTCCAGATCTAGGTGTCAAGTCAGTGTATCGTCTCAAGGGATGATAGAAGAACTCACCGTGTGCCCACATGGCAGCCCCGATCCTGTTCGAAACGGTAAATGCGAGTCCCATGATAGGGATGTCTTCCAGAAGTGCAGCAGTAAAACCGAATACTGAGGGTGTTCGGGTCAGATTTAAATTAACCGCTTGTCGAGGGAATGCGCACGCACATCGGTAGTCCCATTTTCGCTCCTCAATGAACACTGCGATCTCATGGGGCGTCATTTTTTTCGCTTTAAAGTACTTTATGAGAGTTTCGGCACAGATCAGGGGAATGATGGGAGCAAAATAGGATGGACGCACTGGTTTGTGGAGGTGTTGTGCTGTCCCCATGGCTCTGAAGCCTGCTGCCACAAAGGTGCCTATGAATGGGTACAGTGACAACGGAAGGAGCAACGCTGAAAACACCATACGTCGCTTCAGCATCACGGCGTATACCGTTTGTGCGCGCATACACGCACCTCTCTTGACGACAATGCCCACTGCCCAGGTGTTCATCGTATTGCTCACGCGCGCGGTGAGGCTTTCGTCGACGGCAGGCGGCACGTCCCATTCCTCCACGTATGGTTGCCAAAAGTCGGGTCCCTTGCCGCGGGAGGCGACTGTCTGATCCCATGCTCGTCGGCGAACGATACCAATGTTCCGAGAAAGAAAGAAGGTAATGATGGACGTGACTTGTGATCCAAGGAGCAGGATTACTATGTCTGACAAGAGCGGCGCTAAACCAGGTGAACAACCTGAATGCGAAGAACGCACAAGTAGACACATTGAATGGCAACCTGAAGCCGTGGAACGTCTCTTCTGACAGGTCTGCGGCGGTCCGTGAGAGGCGAGTGAAGTAGCTAAGAGAAAAGAGAGAGGAAGGGTTTCGAAGGAGCGCTCGTATGACGAGCCTTTGGATCCTGTATGTTAGACATGTCTTATGGATGTGTCGGTCAGACCAAACGCGCCGAGCAAATGCGCTTGAACACACCCAGATGAACCCGACGACGAGGCCCCGCTGCACGCCGTGCTTGCACTTGTCCCAAGCAGGTCTGTAAAGCGATCTGTCTGTGCATAGTCTGTAGGCCCCGACGACGACGTAGGACGGGGGAAAGCCGAGCCGGAGAGTCGCGCGCTGGAGATTGGCGGGTACGAGGTCTGCCATTCAGGTGGTGCAGTAGTCGGAGCTTGACAGACGCCACGACTTGGTTCTCTCTGCTCACGATTGGCCTAGCGTTGGATCTCGGCAATTTACATCAACCATGAGGCGCCTGGCCCTTTTACTCCGCCAACACCTCGTGAATGGGACATCCCAGCAGAGATACGACCGAGATCCGTCAAGTGATCAACGTTGACTTTACCAGTAGGTATTACTAAGTTTCAGCGCTCAAAGTGTCTCACGCACGTCGTTTGTCCGCAGTCGTCAGTGCCGATTTACCTCCCTCTGCAGGCCAGTGGTCCAAGTGCTTCGTCCAAATTCATCTGGATGGTAGTTCAAATCCTTTCTGCACGAAGCTGACGAAAAAAGCTGGGAAACATGAGTGGGGAGAACGCTTTTCCTTGTGAGTGCCCCCCAACCTGTTTGTCGGGAACGAGGTGTTCACCGTTATCCTATACAGGCCGGCGCGGTCTGAGGCGGTTCTTCGTTTCGAGTTGAAACGGAAACGGTTGTTGCGTCAACACTTGTTGGCCTTGGGAGAGGTTCCGATATCCGATCTTGTACTGGGTCGACAACAATCCGCTGGTATGTGCGAAACAATATGTGCAGCTACTTGAACGGTGACTGCATCGATAGGGAAAGATCAGGATATTCCAATATACCTTCGCCCCCTCGAAAGACAAAATGAACATGGTGGCGACTGGCGACTGCTTATTCGATTACACGGATCAGGTGACATCCAAGAGCTAGTAGAGCAGCCACAGGTCGAGAGTGTTCCAAGCTGTCTGGCCGAGATCATGTTGAAATTAGAAACATTTATGGCGGTCGGCGATGCCGTTGCAGATGTGCAGTGCCAGCCGTCATTGTGGGTCGACAATTGGACTGACCAGTGGCATAGCTGCATCCGTATGCAAAGATAGCATGGAAGACAGTGTCTGCTTTCTACATGGTGCGGATTGTTCCTCCTTGTGTCTTTACCCTCTCTGACACAGCACGTAGATTATCAAAGTACAAATGGACCGGTATTCAAAGCTTGAAAACCTCAGTGGACTGATGAGGGAGTCTTATGCATTCGTCGAAAATATCCAGTCCTTCCCGGAAAAGATACCCGCACTCGAAGGAACTATCCGGACATTGCTGTCGCAGACAGTCGAATGCACCATGTTTCTTCGCGAGTGCAGCGGGCATGGCTTCGGAAGTACTACGTTCTCTCCAACTGATCTTTTCCGGGGCTCAACAAGTTCCTCACAGAGCGACTGGTATCCGGTGCATGGACGGATCGCCAAATCAACGGCTTCATACAGACCTTCACTACGCTCAAACAATCATTGGAGACAGGTACCTCAGTACAAGCGGCTCTCGTCTGTTTTCGTGTCGACGAGAATGTCAACAAACTGCGTTAAGTGTATTCAATTTTCCTTCATTAGCGTTGCTGATGATACTATTCAGTCAATGCACAAACACTGTCGAAACTCGGACCTGCTGACATGGACAACGCAACACGATCTGAATGCCTCCCGGACACACGCATAGACATCCTCACCGAGATTTTTGCATGGATCTCCATCCCTACGACGGAAACGAACGTGTACTGGTTACATGGCTTCCCTGGAGCAGGCAAAAGTGCGATTGCAACTTCTGTGGCCAACATCTTCCGAGATCTCCGACGACTTGGTGCATTTGTGTTTTTCACACGAGGCGTGGAGGCACGAAGCGATTCGGCAGTGCTTATTCGCACGTTGGCACATCAGCTGGGGGAGTTTGATCATCGCCTTGGTAGTGCAATCGCTAGGGTGCTTGAAGGAACACCAAGCATCGGTCAAGCACCCCTCCGCCGCCAGTTTCAAAAGCTCCTCGTTGAGCCATTCGCCACCCTCCAGGATTGTCTCAGGGAAGGTCCTATCCTCATAGTAATTGACGCACTCGATGAATGTGGACAGTCCGCCGCACGCAAGGACCTTCTCAATGTTCTTGCCTCAGAAAGCCGACTACTACCACCGACCGTGCGCGTATTCATCACGAGCCGTGCAGAGAGAGACATTCATAGTGCCTTCACCGCCTGTCAACACATCCTTGTTCGTGAAATCGATATCGAGTCCCCTTCCAACAAGAAAGACGTTCAGACGTACATCCATCATCGAATGGTCGACATCCGGCTGCAGAACGCGTGGCTGGGTCTCCCCTCCGATTGGCCAGGAAAAGGACGAACTGAGGCCCTCGCACTTCGAGCGTCTGGGTTATTCATATGGGCATACACTGCTTGTCGGTATATCGAAAAGGGGCAAGATCCAGAGGAGAGGCTCTCTCAGCTCGTGCACAGTGCACTATACGTGGACGCCGAAGCGGCCCTCGATGCAATTTACATTACTGCCCTCGAATCTGCAGGGAAATGGGACGACATCGCGTTCGCGACTGACTTTCGCGAAATCATGGGGTTAGTCATCATTGCGGAGAACCCCCTGACCGCGCATACAATCGACGTGTTGAACGCTGGTATGGATGGCAGGCGACGGCGACCGTGTCTGCACACGATCACAAATCTAGGGACGGTGCTGCAATGGGCAGAGGGTAAACCTATATGCGTGATGCACCCAAGTTTTGCAGATTTCATTACGGAACGGCGGCGGTGTGGCTCAGATTCATGGTTCATCGATCTCCAGGTGCACTATCTACGCGTTGCGAGGCTTTGTATTGCTCGATTGAGCAAGGTGTTGAAGAAGAACATATGTGGACTGAAATTGTCAACGTCGGGTTGGAAGCAAGAACTTCCAGAAGACATCGTATATCCTGCTAGATATTGGGTGGATCATCTCTGCGATGCAGAGATACGCGGCGAAGGGGCAGTGGCCGAAGAAATCTATGATTTTTTGCGTTTGCATTTTCTGCATTGGATCGAGGTGATGACCCTGACGAGGAAGGCGAAGCAGACAATCGGGTTGATAGTACGGCTAAAAGGATGGGTTGATGTAAGTATTCATTGTTTTCTTAGCTTGTATGCTAAGTGGAATTGACTAGACTCATCATCCGGATCACGAAGCACTTCGTGCATTTGCCAAGGATGCCGTCCGGTTTTGTCAGGCGTATACCCATGTGTACGAACAACACCCTCTGTTGGTCTACCAGAGCGCACTACCGTTCACTCCGACGTCGACTACAGTGTTCCAAGCGTTCAAAGATGACCCAGAGATTCCCATTGTCGTAGGCGGGTTCCGTGAACACTGGTCCCCCCTCCTCATCGAATTTGATTGGCCAGGAAAGCATGTCTCCTGCTCGTACGACGGTCGCTATATCGCATCCACGGACATGCGGAGCATCTTCGTTGGCGACTCGACGTCAGGCGAGCTTATCACCAAGCCCATGCACGCAGGCGAGTCTAACTTTACGGTTATTGTGTTTTCTCCGAACAACCACCATATTGCGTCCGGGATGGCTGACGGCGGAGTGAAGCTATGGGATGCGTTATCTGGGGAACAAGTGGGAGGCGCGTTGGAGCAGCACAGTGAGCCCGTTTATGGGCTTGTCTTTTCCAATGATGCAAGCATGCTTGTGTCGGCCTCAAAAGATCAGACGATCATTGTATGGGATGCAGACGATGGTTCAATGGTTCATCCCCCACTAGTGGGACATCAAAAATCCGTTCTCACACTTGCATTCTCGCCTATTGGGTCACGCTTCGCGTCAGGCTCCCGAGATAAGTCGATACGTATCTGGGATGCAGTAGCCGGTATAGAAGCCCTCCCTCCCATCATCCACGAAGGGGGAGGTGTCAATTGCCTTGTTTACACTCCAGATGGTACCAGGATCATCTCTGGCTCCGACGATCGTACCATTCGCGTGTGGGACGCCAACAAGGGCACACAGCTCTACAAACCAGAAGCAGCTTCACAACCCTCTCCGTTCGTGTTCACGGGCCACAAGAGCGACATCTTCTCCATCGCGATCTCGCCCTGTGGCACCCTCCTCGCGTCAGCTTCCAAAGACACGACCGTTCGGCTCTGGGACGTCTCGACTGGCACCCAACTTGCCCACCTTGTGCGCCAGCACCGCCTTCCCGTGCGGTGTGTCACGTTCGCGCACGACGGTCGGCAGCAGCAGCCGCGATTGGTGACCGCGTCGCAGGACGCGACGGTGCGCGTGTGGGACATTGAGAGTACTGGGAGCATGGGCGCGGTACGCCTGCACAAGGGGCTTGTCTCGCATCTCGCGTTCGCAGCCGACGGGAAGCGGATCGTCTCGGGCGGCCTGGACAAGACCGTACGTGTGTGGTGCGCGGAGAGCGGGGTGGCGCTCGCCGAGCCGCTGCGATTGGAGCGCGAGGTGAGCGCTGTCGCACTTGACGATGCCGATGTCGCCCTTGACGGCGGTGACCGCGGGGAAAGGGAAAGGGAAAGGGGAGGTGCTAGGATCTTGGCTGCGGACAAGGAGGGAGCCGTGTTCGCATGGGACATGGCCACGCTGGAGCCGCTCATGGCCACGCCGGCAGACCACCCCATGCAGTACGCGCGAGACTCGCTGGCTATGTCGGGCGCCCGGCCGCGGCTCGTCCTGGAGGGGCGGTGGATTGTGGACAAGGCAACCGACGACGTCCTGGGCCTGTTGCCGAACATGGCACCCGCCAAGGCGAGGGCGTCGTACGGGAACACGTTCGCGATCGGGTTGGCCAACGGGAGTATCGTCATTCTGCGATTTCCGCAGCTCGTTGGGGAGTGAGCGAGCTCTGAGGGTTTGGGAGCGGTATGGTACCTTGTGACTCGAGCGTGTTTTATGTGTAAGGAGGTCGTTGATTCAGTTCGGTTGCGAAATGCGAGATCTATCCTTAGCGGGTAGAATTTGCTGTGGGTCCCTTGAGAGTGGTGGTCACCCTATAGCGCACATCTACCATCAAGCTCTGTTTACGATAACCTCCGCTTTCTAGGATACAACGGCAACTCTGCGCCTCTACACTGGCATTATGTAACGTGGTCCTTCGTATCTGTCTGTCAACTGGCACGAGGCGAAGCAATTGAGTCAGTGAAACCTCCGTGGTTTCTGGGACCGGCATGAGCATGATCTGCCACACATCAGGAAACCCCTGCTGTGATCGTACGCGTCCTCGATACCGCACATCGAAATGCCGAACACCCGTCTGCACTGTAGATCGACTTTGCCAGACAGACCGAAAATGTAACTGGAGATATGAATCCAGCACAACGAGGACCTGCGGACAACAATAGCCACCGATGATCTGAAAGACTCTTGTACAAATGATAATGAAGTCTAGATCTTGTCGATCTGGTGGATAATCCACAATCATGGTATATGCGACGCTGGAATATTCAGAGAGTAAAAGTTCCCCCCCCCCATAAGACTGGCGCTGCAATGAACGAAATAGCTTGTACTGATGTTGCGACCAGGGTCTGATTCTCCTGAGTCCAGTCATCTTATGGCAGTAAGAACAAAATAACACATTCAATATTTCTTCTTCTCTGTGTAATTCGTGGTACAATCAATTGTGATAGGTCGACCGGTCAACAGCAGCACACATTCCAGCGAAGGTATAAGTACACATACGAACATGGACAAACAAACGGACGAGGCAAGGTCAACTTGGACAATTACAGTGGTCCCCATCATTCAGAGTCCACCATGCTTACGCAGAGCTTTCGGGTGTCGTGAATCGATCAGTATCAACAGACGTCACGGATGCTGTAGTTTTCCCCAGCGTTCTACAAGAGGCAATGAACCTCCAGGTTCAGAATAATCCGAATCCTGAAAACACTCACCAAATGTGTGCGAGAGCTGAGCTTTGTGACCTGTTTCTCGGCCTCAGAATTGCTAGACATCGGAGGATTCATTATAACCAGGGCAGTACCGGAATCTAATCCGTGCGGTGCAACTTCAGTCCCGGGCAGAATATAGGCCCTGGCATTCAAGTTGGCTAGGAGCGTGTTGCAGTAGATTGAACTGAGGGGAACGGAAAACACCCCATAGAGTGCACTCGACGGGAAGACATGCATCTATTCACCGTCTTTGGGTTAGTTTTGAGGAGTATATAAAGCTGGCAGAAGTGCCAGCGATGGATAACGCGCACCAAGATGGCAGACAAGACAGCAAACAAGGCCGTCCACAAGCCCGTATTCACTGCAAAGATGGTGAGACGTTGTAAAATGTGGGCCGTGCTTTTCGACGAGTGTTCAGTCGGTAAAACGACACAGGAAGGAAGCCGGTGAGCGCTCACCTTGCGAATCCAGTGGCAGACCGCTGGCGGAGAAGTAAGAACGTCATCCCAATCGCAATTAAGACATCTATCGCGGCTGCGAGAGACAAACTCGAAATGATTAAAGTCTGTCCACCAGATATGAGCCTGGAAGCATGACTGAAAACATATCTACCGAGAAGAAGCGGTCAGAGACCTCATTAAACCCGATAATGTGCACGGTTCTGTAATTAAATAGTAAATATGTGCGAGCTGGTTTTAGTCTGCAGACAAACGGACGAACCCATCCGAGATATAGAAAGACTCGATCTCATAGACTGAGAATGCGACGATCAGCACCTACAGGTACAAACCAGATTGATGGCGTCCTACTGATACCGGCGACTGAAGTTCAGAATGAACCTCATTAGATTCAACGGCCCCAGGTGTCTGTTAGGTCTCACCAATCTGGCATATCGCTGGAACCACCTATACATCACATGTAAGTAACACTGGAGTTCACTGCGTGAATAAACTCTGTACCCATAAGAGTGGAACTATGATGTACTTTCCGCTGACTGAACGGCTTTGAGTAAGCGTTTGAGGGTTCATGCTATACATACAAATATAGATTCGATAGACGAAAAAACCTTGCGTAGGCAATGCGACGAAGATCTGAATGAAGTGAGTACAACTATCCAGAACAGGTAGTGTAACCATACCAGAGGGAGTATCTGCAACTACTACTGGTTGGTGAAGCTTCTAGGAATGCCGATAACAGGACTTACAACTACTTCTCTGAGAGAGCATCAGTGTTCCAAAAAGGGGGGTGATAGAAGCGAAAACTTACGGCACTTGTTCAGCAGCTAACAATGGATTCGCTATGCCAGCCATTATATATTTGTACGCTATAAGGAGACAAGATCCAATGTTCGAATGACATTCATGTTGGATACACGAACCGCCAGTAACGAATAGCGCTTCATGGATTGTATCAAATACCCTATTCAGAAGCGTCAGGGAACTCGTAAACAGACACAAGAAGGGAACTTGCCACAGAAGTCCTACCTGAGAAGAATATTACTTGATCACTCTCCAAATATTCAAGAAGCCGACTTACAAAGATTTTCATACGCCAAGAATCATTCGGATAACTAAGAATATGTGTAAGGTGAAAAAAGAAATCAAGGGATCTGCGTATACTGGACGTAATAAAAGAATCTGCCCAGATGTGTCTTGGTTTTGACTGCAACATATTTCGGATGAAACAACACTCACGTTTGCATACAACTGACACCATAAAATCCGGTCGACAAGATAGCGGAAAAATACATGGGACCATAAAGCGAGGAAGCGAGTTGGTTGGCCGACATTGCATCCAGCTTCTTGTCCGCACTTCAGCCAGAAGGTCAAGTGATGAAGTCGAGACATTGAGTTTGCGCGTTGCAGTCCATATATACATGTTCCCTGGGAAAGCGTGTTCTAGGAACGAAAGTTCATTATGAACGCGAATATGTATGCACATCGAAACACGATGATTCTCAACGCGATGGTAGCCATGCCCTATACAGCCTCATCTGTTCCGTCAATTTCACTGATGTACTCACGAGAACTATTTATGTCAAAAGGGCCGCTGCGGGTAAATATTCACCACTCACATTTCATTTCTCGTCGGAGTCCGCCATGAGTGTTTCAGTGATGGGCTTTTCGACATGCAGAGCGGGAACACTGATACCTAGTGCGTATTAGTCATGTACAAGTATATCAACCAGCTTCAGCTTCAGTGATCATAGGTGAGGAGCTTCATGTAGAAGTATACTACAGAATGTGAGTATAAAGTCTAAAGTATAAGTAGGCCGATCTCACCTCAGTATGAGACAGAGTGCCGATACGAAGTAATCTGCTCGGGATTACATAATACGGAAGTGTCCGAGTCCGTGTGAGCGTAGTCCGCGCGAGAATGACGAGTAAAAACACAACACTTCAGTGGGTGTTGTGACATGAATCAGCAGGTTCCTCCCACAAATATGAGGAACTAATAGCAACAGGATTGATCAGAATGTCAGGAGGCACTATTTACCAGTGATTAGTCTAATCACAAACAGAATAAGGAATGAAGTATAAAATTACTCACAAAAGTGACTATGTGTTGATACCTGTAGTAGGGCTTAGACAAGGCAGCCAATAATGTGAACCTACACATTGCACTTTCAACTGGTACCACATATTGGTTATATTCATATTGAGAATGAATGCTAGTACTGGAGTTCTTGACCAGATGATCACCACAATGACTGTCATATGCCTCAGAGCAGGGATGGGATGGTGTTCAAATGTTTAGGGGGTGCAGTGTTTGCCATTCTTGCTGTATAGTAGTGGGACAGGCATCACTCCCCCTTACTTGTTATCCTAAGAGCAGTAGGGAATAACTCTAAAGTACTTACGGCAAATGTATCCTTCCGAATATATTATATTTGGCCACTGTCATTTGCCTGACAGGGAGTGTCCTACTTCCGATCTACCCACCTAACTAGCTAGAATGTGTCGAGCATTCACAGAACCAGCACTAGATAGATGTATATACTCTGGGAAGAATTACTCGACCCATCTCTGATAGCGCGGTGTCTTCCGGAGGCATGTCATCATTACGGTACCCGATAAACCCCTTTGAGAATGGGACAGGGTGAGAGTGGTATTACTCCCTATGAAGTAGCGATTATCGAGTCCTCCTGCGTTCCATGAGATGCTGTTCGTTCTCCAGGTCGCTGACAGAGGTCGAGTGGCGTATCCTTCGAAACTATACCCGTCGCATTTCACTTGGTATGTAACCTACCACGTTGGCTCCGGCTTGTCGCGATAGTATAGCAGTTCCAGAAGCACGGCACCAGATTCCCCACCATAGAGACCACGAGGCGAATGAAAAAGACGGAAACTTATGAATGCATGGGCATACCTCGAAGAGGAGTACCAGTTTTTCCTCCTCTTGATCGAGGTCTTCTAGGGACATCGACGCTGGTGACCAACACTATTTGCAGTACAAGCACTTGGTCAAGGGTTACCAGTTGCTCTTTATAAGGGCATCAGACAGTGAGCGAGTCGTGTCTTCAGCTGCAAACCGGACACATGGTCTGCCTCACTTCTGTTTCCTGGACCACACTGACCCGACTTGTCATATCATATCAAGGTTTCCTTACCGCAAGTGGGTACGTCTATCCGCCAAGCATATCGGTCATCATCTCTGAGGAGCAGGAGGTGAGTACTAGCAGTACTCATGTTGCCATCAATATGGCAATGCTTACTCTCGTTACTAAAGGCGAACAACACTTTAGATGGTTCCTGTGAAAATGCAAAAAGGGACGAGAGACCAGCCAAAACCTAGCACGACGAGTTCACTCCCACAGATCGTAGAGTCAATAAAGCTGTACCAGGCACTGAGCCCAGGAATGCAGATGTCATAGAACTCATGCTACTCTATGCTTTTGAGACACTCTTCCATGGATCTGCCAGTCCGTTTTGCGGTTTGTTCACCTCAGAGGAGTGGCAAGCACAGCAGCCCATTGGGTCCTGTCCAGAGTGTTGGATACGTCAATGGTTACTGGCCAGATTGACTGGCCGGCCCATCAAAGACAGCACGCAAACGAATCATACGCTTGACACTTCGCCGATTACCTTCCCCCCGGATCGCAATTTTTATGCTGATTTCTTGCACGACAACCACATGGTCACCATCTATTCTGCGATTGGACTCTTCCGTCCTGACGAACCACTGAGCCTCTACAGATTAGACCTGGAGCGAGTACGGAGGATTTCTAGGATGATACCCTTTTCAGTGCGGATGGTCACGGAGAAGCTGCGCTGCAGTGACGAGGATGAAGAGCACGTTCGAATCCTTGTCAACGACGCAGTGCGACCGCTCGAGTTTTGTGGTGGGAACGAGGATGGATTGTGTAGGCTGAGCGCGTTCGTGGATAGTCAGTGGTATACACGAATGAATGGCGAGGGTGATTGGGAGAGGTGTTTTTCTTGATTTTTATTTCTTTTATTCCTCACAGCATGGGCGATACATGTCTGCAATTTGGATTTTGGCCGACAACAATTTATTGGGTGATAGGATAGCGAGGTCGGAGACCGCCTCGAGCCGTTGCTGCAGGTACATCCGCGAGGACTGCCTGTTCACTGGACCCACCAATAAAGAGGGAGAGGGGGAGACCCGCGGCTAAATCAATTTGCATTTCTCCCACGCCGGCCACTCTGCAGACATGGTCGTTGAACGTTCTTGTGGCCAATGGCAGGGTCCCTTTGAAATGACAGGTCCATCGCCATTGGTGAGCTACGACTCCCCGAGGCCACTCACATCTCTGATACTCGGACTCACTGCTCTCGAACACCGTGGTGGTGTGTCGTATCCGACACTGTCAACTCACTCAAAAAGTCCTGCATAGATAACAGGCTGGCATTGCGGGCAGGTCTGCCACCATCGAACGACTCCGACGAACGATCACTTGTCCATCATGAGTCTTAACGCGAACGCCGATCCTCAGGCTTCAGCTGCTCCATCCAAGCTTTGCAACGAGGAAAAGAAAAGCCTGCCTCTCTTGCCGGTGGGTGTTCCACCTGACCCGGCACACGTGTTCTTCAGTCGTAGAAAAATGGTCAGTGTCCCTCTTGGGGACTTACTAATCAGCCCCCCCGCTCGCCTTTCAGAAGTGTGACGGTGCAAGACCTGTCTGAACCCCCTGTCTCCGGGGCGAACGCACCGAGGCCTGCAAATACACTGACGATCGGCGTCGTACGCGGACCATGGTGTTGGAAGAAGACATTGTGCAATCGAGGGCATGACTTCAAGAGCTAGAGCATCCCGCAGACGCCATGCCCGGTGTCGAACTGCACGCTCCATACCCGAGTGCTGGTCCCAGAACCACACAATCGACGTCCCAACCGCCATTGCACGTACCGGCACGTCCTGCTTATCATCGTGCTGGTTCGCACGTGCCAGCCCATGAACCTCCAAGGGGTGCGTACGATGTCACGTCTTGTCATCAATTTGTAACTCGACCTGACTGCCAGGCGGTGCAGCTGATCTGCACCGGGTAGATTCCCTCGAGGTCATACATGCCAAACGCGCGTCAGTGCTGACTTGTTTCCTGATTCTCGAGTGTATCGAACAAAGTGCCCTAAATGACGTGCGATAGGTTGTCCATCATTGCCCCCTATGCAGCCGAGCTTGGGTTTTTCCTCAATGTCCATCGCCTGCGGGTTCAAGGGACACATTCCTCCCTGGGTTGCAAACCATGCTCAGGCTCTAGTCACTTCACATCTCAGTCACGTGCATGTCCCTGTTCGAACTGGACTGTGCACAAATCATCGAGCCGAGTTCTAGTGTCAAACCTTGTCGCACAAGCACAAACCCAGCTCGCCTCTGCCCTGAAGATCGTCGATGCCAAATCTGACCCAGCCGTCTTTCTCTCCATGTGATCCAGGCTCCTTTGGTTGTTCGCTCTAGGCCACTCGATCAGTCAATCTTCTATCCTTCGAGCCGTTTTAGGACGCTAGACATGCTCCTTCAGTCCTATTCGAGCGTGGCGGTGAGTATGGTGAGGAAACGCTAGCTAGAGATGCAGGAGTAACGCCAGGCCGTCATGACGATGCACCTCATTGCGTTCGCCTACGTGATGTCATCCTACACCGACTATTCAATCCATCCAGACGACGGTACGCAGAGGCGAGGTATGGAGTCGTTCTGGTGGGGTGTGTCAGTCCATTATGCACAGTACAACCCTTTCTTTTTCTGCATGCGTGCCTTTCTCCTTTTACTGTATTGTACCTAGCATTGCATGACGAGGTTCTTTGTCTCCGGGCACAACAGAACGCAGATCTATTGCATCGTCACGAAGAGAGCGAGATGGTAGGGGCGATTCGCAAGCTGGCAGACATGTTGAGTGCGTTATCGTAGGGCCGTCCGAACCAGTGTGAGTGTACAGTTAGACCCTTACTATCGCAGTCTAACTATACATCCAGCTTTTCAATGACACCTAGAATAATAGTACACTCGATTCGACGTGGATATATACGTACATATTATATAGACTTTTAGACTGACGAATCCGATCTGCTCATCGGCTTCAGACACAGCCAAGAAGGTCAAAGGCGAGGAGGGCTGGGATGATTTAACAATTGTCTGCACCGTCGGCAAGGGCAAGTCATCACGTCCTTTGATAAGACTTACAAGACGGAGAAACTGGACTTGTGGAGGAGGCTGACCTTGTTGTCCTCACTCGTCTTGATGGAGATGCCGTTTGACAAGGGGATGAACGACGAGGCCTTTGAGTTGGACCCAGGGGCTCTACCTGTGCCCGCTATCATTACGCCGGTACCCACACCCACACCCATGCTCAGCGCGGCAGAGAGCGCGGAGGTGGTGAGTGTGCTTGTCGTCGTCGTCCTCGACATGTGGGGTATATACGTACGTTCCTCCCACGAGTCCTCGTCAACCATGTCCCCCTGAGCAGTAATTCACAGACTTGCCTATTGCGCACATCTGGCCACTCCCACACTACATAGGATACACGAGGCATCAAACGTTCATACGCCACCTAAGCTATCGCGAAATAGGCTCTAGTGGGGCAGGTGCGACCATTCGTCATCCTTGTTGAACTCCCACAACTGTCAGTCATGCCATGTTTTCTCTCCCTCAATCTCTATGAGTGGATGATGAACCTCACCAGCTCATACACAGGTTTGACATAGAAGAAGTACCGGGTTTGTGGCCGAGTACAATCCTGACTTGTGGATTATGTTCTGATGCGCCTGGGGTCAACACGTGTCCGAATAGAAGACACGGTGCCATTCAGTACCAACCCATTGGTCTGTTTGCTCCAATTCTCTCTTGGTGCCGGCCGAGAACCAAGGCAGGGGAACGCCGTACCTACAGCATCCAATCATCCAATTTTCCGTCCCCTCTCTCCTCTCTCTTCGCATCCTCATCCCAACATATCGCTCTACGAAATTGACATCCACTGTACTCAAGCCATGTCGGACCGCGCTACTGCCATCAGAAAGAAGTTCCGGCGATTCCGTATCCTCGTTATCGGGTGAGCCAATGCTGGGAAAACGACGCTCCTCCAGAGAGTTTGCAAGACGACCGAATCTCCAATCGTTCGTGATGGGAATGGCAAACTGGTTAGTGTGATATTATCCTGTCATAAAAAGACATCAGTATTGAAAATGGATGTTGGTAGATCAATGCCGATGTACATGGTACCTTGGGTGTGCGTAACCCCCCATGCTTTGCAAGGCATAACCCATGACTCAAGTCATAGCATGGAGAGCACGACATCGAGCATGAAGTTTCATTTCGAAGTAATGACCGCTTTGTATTCCATGATTCCCATGGCTTTGAGTCGGGCAGCGAGGACGAGGTCCAAAAGGTTCAATCATTCATCCAACAGCGTGCGAACAATTGGGCAATGAGCGAACGTTTACATGCCATATGGTTCAAGTCTACATACTGCTACTGTGTCAATCTTCTGAATGTTGAGCATAATAGGTACTGTATTCCAATGCATGACCATTCAAGGCCAGTTACTGTGGCAGAGGATGTTTTCTTTTCAAAGTGTGGGACAGGAACTGGTAAGGATTCCTAAGGAAGAGCAATTATTCACTGACACATGATTAGTGCTTGTAATTGCTATTTTCACGAAATTTGATGCATTACATGCAGTTGCATTTGGTGAGCTTAGAGAGCAAGGGATGTCCATTCGGAAGGCATGTGCCCTGGCTCCAGAGCATGCAAAACAGATATTTGAGGCCAACAACTACTATGGGATGCTGGAGGCCAAGAAATTTCCTCCTAGGAAATGTATATGTATGAGTGGTAAGAAATTGATATTTGCTGATGGTATAAAATGAAGAGATGATTGTTGCAGGAATGGATAAGGAGAATGGAGAATGTACATCACTTCTGACCTGCACTGCAGAGGCACTGGATGATGAGATGCTGGAGGTATTGCTGGTTTCTGCTCAGCAAGTGAACTTGGGAATGTGTGTGGAATATGCAGTGAATAGGAAAGTAGTGGATGAATGCAAAGAGTGAAGGAGTGCTGATAAAGCATGGCATAGATCACTATCAAGACTATTGGAGAATCCACTGCAAGAGCTGAATCTCTGGAAAAAAAATGGTGGTAGAATTGCAGTATACTTGGCATTATGGTTTCCTCATGTGAAGGTAATTGTTGAACATGATAAGAGAAATGAATACTTACAATTCAAAACACACACATAGGTAAGGAATATGAAACTATAATGTTAGTGAAAATTAAAATAATGGTATTTGATAAATTATTACATATAGATTGTAAGTTGTAGTTCTCTCCTGTTTCCATTTCATTGGGTATACTGCCACTCATTGTTTTGTCTTCTAACAGGATGTAAGTTGGTGTTCCTGTGGTGTTTCTATCTATGCTCACTCTCACACTATTTCTTGTGCTCTAACAGGATGTAAGTTGGTGTCCTGTGGTGTTCCTGTTGTTCCATTCATGCTCACTCTCACACCATTTCTTGTGTTCTAATAGCTTGTAAGTTGGTGTTCCTGTGGTGTTCCTGTTGTTCCATCTGGGCTCACTCTCACACCATTTTGTGTTCTAACAGGATGTAAGTTGATGTTCCTGTTGTCCATCCATGCTCACTCTCACACCATTTCTTGTGTTCTACAGGATGTAAGTTGGTGTGCCTGTGGTGTTCCTGTTGTTCCATCTGTGCTCACTCTCACACCATTTCTTGTGTTCTAACAGGATGTAAGTTGATGTTCCTATTGTCCATCCATGCTCACTCTCACACAATTTCTTGTGTTCTACAGTATGTAAGTTGGTGTTCCTATTATTCCATCCATGCTCACTCTCACACCATATCTTGTGTTCTAACAGCATGTAAGTTGGTGTTCATATGGTGTTCCTGTTATTCCATCCATACTCACTCTCACACCATCTCTTGTGTTCTACAGTATGTAAGCTGGTGTCCCTGTTGTTCCATCCATGCTCACTCTCACACCATTTCTTATGTTCTAACAGCTTGTAAGTTGGTGTTCCTGTGGTGTCCCTATTGTTCCATCCATGCTCACTCTCACACCATTCCTTGTGTTCTAATAGCAAGTAAGTTGGTGTTCCTGTGGTGTTCCTGTTGTTCCATCCATGCTCACTCTCACACCATTTCTTGTGTTCTGACAGTGAGTAAGTTGGTGTTCCTGTGGTGTTCCTGTTGTTCCATCCATGCTCACTCTCACACCATTTCTTGTGTTCTGACAGCAAGTAAGTTGGTGTTCCTGTGGTGTTCCTATTGTTCCATTCATGCTTACTCTCACACCATTTCTTATGTTTTAATAGCAAGTAAGTTGGTGTCCCTGTGGTGTTCCTATTGTTCCATCCATGCTCATGCTCACACCATTTCTTGTGTTCTAACAGCTTGTAAGTTGGTGTTTCTGTGGTGTTTCTGTTGTTCCATCCATGTTCACTCTCATCCCATTTCTTGTGTTCTAACAGCGAGTAAGCTGATGTTCCTGTGGTGTTTATATTATTCCATCCATGCTCACTCTCCCACATTTCTTTTGTTCTAATAGCCTGTAAGTTGGTGCTCCTGTGGTGTTCCTGTTGTTCCATCCATGCTCACTGTGACACCATTTCTTGTATTCTAACAGAATGTAAGTTGGTGTTCCTATGGTGTTTCTGTTGTTCTATCCATGCTCACTCTCACATCATTTCTTGTGTTCTAACAGCTTGTAAGTTGGTGTTCCTGTGGTGTTCCTGTTGTTCCATTCATGCTCACTCTCACACTATTTCTTGTGTTCTAATAGCTTGTAAGTTGGTGTTCCTGTGGTATTTCTATTGTTCCATCTATGCTCACTCTCACACCATTTCTCGTGTTCTAACAGAATGTAAGTCAGTGTTCCTGTGGTGTTCCTATTGTTCCATCCATGCTCACTCTTACACCATTTCTTGTGTTCTGATAGCAAGTAAGTCAGTGTTCCTGTGGTGTTTCTATTGTTCCATCCATGCTCACTCTCACCATTTCTTGTGTTCTAACAGCTTGTAAGTTGGTGTTCCTGTGGTGTTCCTGTTGTTCCATCCATGCTCACTCTCACATCATTTCTTGTGTTCTGATAGCAAGTAAGTTGGTGCTCCTATGGTGTTCCTGTTGTTCTGTCCATGCTCACTCTCACACTATTTCTTGTGTTCTAACAGAATGTAAGTTGGTGTTCCTATGGTGTTCCTATTGTTCCATCCATGCTCATGCTCACATCATTTCTTGTGTTCTAACAGCTTGTAAGTTGGTGTTCCTGTGGTGTTCCTATTGTTCCATTCATGCTCACTCTCACACTATTTCTTGTGTTCTAACAGGATGTGAGTTGGTGCTCCTGTTGTTCCATTCATGCTCACTCTCATACCATTTCTTATGTTCTAACAGCTTGTAAGTGTGTTCCTGTGGCATTCTTGTTCTTTCATTCATACTCACTTGTGCTTATGTTTTTACTTATACCTACTATATTTATTTAGCTGGTGTGTTTGTTTTGTTTTGTTTTATTCACATTTTTCATTGTCATAGCATGTGAGTGACTTATTTTTATACAAAAATTGCATTTTATTTATTATGCTTTATATACTTTTAGTTGAGTACCTTCAAATCAAGCAACATTCAAGTGATATTTGAGTCATTGGTTGATTTTTTTTTCTTTCTTTTCACTTCCACATTTGAAATTTAATATATATATTTAGTGCAAAGGCTCACCTATCAATCAAGTCTGCTTTATCACTACTTGTATATGTTCTCAATCTTTATACTATGCTTTCTTTTACTTAATATTTATTTTAGCACTTTTGCTTATTCTAGTCCACTCATTCTATTCTTGGGATAGAAATCATGCTAGGAATCATCTCACCATATCCTTGGAACAATTCATTAGATCATCTCATTCTACAATCATTGCATCAGTTGTGGATGATGCTGTTCACTCATATGGACAAAATTATGGTTTGTTGTGCAAGCAAATCATTCAGATCATCCAAAAGCACCCACTAGGTAAAATCCTACTTGAATCTCAACCCAATGTTAATCATGTATATAATATATAGAGCATGCTGCTTTGGCAAACATTCATTCTCAACCTGTTACTATTGCACAAGAAGCTGCTTCAAATGAATCTCACTCCACAAATATTGAAGAAGTCAAGGTCAAGAAATCTCTTGGCCAGAAGATCCTTGGATTATTCAAACATCATTGAATACTCTCAAGAACACCATGTGATGGAGGTTTTCTGTATTAGTATCATTTTGAGATTTTGTAGTATGCTATCTGTAATTTCATTTGTGTATGCATTTCAGATTACAAATATTCGATGACTTTGTTAAAAATTGACTTGCAATTTCACATATTGCTAATATATATAAATGATCACCAATATCCTATACATATCATTACAATAAATTATTTTATGAAATTATATAAGAACATTTGATATCATAGAAATGGTAAAGTAGTAAAAGTGTTCTGTTTGTTTTAGCTACTTTCAAGAATGGATACATTGCATTGCAGGATAGAAGTTATAATAAAAAATTTTAAAATAACTTCAAACTCACTGAAAGGTTGAGGTATAGTAAAAGCAAGAAGAGACTTGATCTAATTCTGAGCTTTAGAAGAAGACTGCAAGAAAATAAGACTAGAGTCTTTCTGGAGCTGAAATCCTTCTTTATATACTAATCTAATGTCTATACCCATCTATCAATACCTACTCTCAGTCATTCATAGTTGCACTGAGCAACAAAACTATTGCAATAATTGGTTGGTTTGTAGTTTATATGAAATAACATATCAAGGCACTGTTAACATACAGATGGTCTGGTGTTGGAGGATGAAGTCCAGAGGGGTGGAGAACATAAGGAGTCCAGAGATGGGCTGGAGTTGAGGTTGGATGCCACACATATGTATAGGCAGCCTGCAGAGTAAGCTGACCTTCCTCACCACATTGATTGCATTGAGATGCTATACAGTGGACTTTAGAACTTTATTTGGCTCACCCTTTTGATGTCAAGCCTTTCACAATATGTCCTGGGCAATTTTGGTGCATGTGCTGTATGATCCCAGGATGAGCTGATGTCTGGCTGCCTAGACTTGAGACGCTGTGTGTCTATGCGGCGATGGGGGATGCTCTCCGCGAGGTCGTTCGAAAGCGGAGGGAAGCGCGTCGTAGGCGTGCATACGACCGCCATTTGGCGCTTCTTTCCAGATGTTCTACGCACCCGGACAGCGACGACCATTCGACCCTCTCAACAACTGCTAGGGTTCAAACACTTTGGACCTAACCACAACTTACAAATCCATTCGTGCAGCGCGTGACTGGTCGTCGTGTCGACGGAGTTATCTCCACTGCACCGAAATGTAGAAAGATTGCGTCAAGCGTCCACACCGACCGGCGCATCAGGCCAATGCCAAACCAGGGTCGGTGTTTCATTACAAACCGGCCCTTCGCTGTTGAGGTGTGTCACCCTGTGGCCAAAGCAAAAGGTACTCCTCGAACAATGGTGGGTGTATGTATCTTTCTTTCAGACCAGAACACGTGCTCATCGCGCCTGTCGTTCAGATCCCACAAATAGAGTATCCCTGGGGATCAAGGGATAGAGACCACCATCTCGACACGAGGTATGACTTGTTGCATTGTGAGCATTTTTGCACACTTTCAAGTTTCAATCACCTGATCCCCTTTGCAGTGAGAGCGGACTGGTATCGACTGTTCGACGATTCCAAGTGGATGTCGGTCCCTGATGTCGAGATTATTCGACAGATAAAGATTTACGGCTTCCCAAGAGCATTCCATCGGAGGTGGTTCCCTGTGGTGCATGTTTGATTGGATATTACTTGCTGATGACACGGTAGCTGCGCAAAGACGAAACGTACACCTATCACGTTATTCCTGTACCTTGGATGCAAGAGGTCTTTTTTTCGCTTTCCTGACGTCAATAGTCACCGAGCATGAGGCTTACACACACCCCCTTACACCGATCTGGCGCCTCTCCCAAGCCATATCCGTCGGCAGTTCGTCATCTTTAATGCTTGCGAAAAAAGTCATCGACTTTGATCGTGAGGTCGCCGCGATGAGTCGATTCTCGTCCAGGAAATTATCGACTACCACCCTCAAAGGCGCGTCACCACTGGATGACATGATAGAAGGTGGATAAGAGCAAACGTGCCCGCAGAGTGGCATAACCCCAAGAGTCCATCCGGTCCATCTCATCCCCCAGGCGAAGAAAGGCGGAACACACGATGTCAAAACGGACCTCGAAGACGAGACGGTCTCAGAAGTGCCACACGCTTTCGAGGACAAGGAACCCAGGGTTCAGCGGGCAATCGTGACGGAGGATACTAGCGAGCCATGCATTCCTTCCAAATGCCTAAAGACGACGGTTCATGGTCTATCACCGATGACACGATCGTTGAAGACACGATACCGCCTGGATCGAGTACATTCACAACTCGGCAGAAAGAAACAAGGCGAAGATGATGTGGACACGTGGCAGTAGGACACGCCTGACAACTCCTGCGACGAACAAGTCGTTGCCTACGACAACGAACACGCTCGCACTCCCCCTTCACCTGGCGCTTGGGACATCGCAAGACCCTACAGCACTGGATCGATCACGATTTTCAAGTAGTGACTGGGCAGTGTTTAGGAATGACGTATACTTGACCAGACAGGACGTGGAAATCCCGTAAACGATATTTGTTATCTCGTGTACTTGACAGTTGGAGTCGAAATTTCGGACGCTCATTACATTGTGCTGATACCCGCTCGATGCACTTCACAGAGCATGCGCTACGTACCAAAGATCTTCCCTGCAGTCGCGATAGATGCCAGTGTACAGGGGGAAAAAAATGAGGGTACTCGTACCGTCTATGGACGCGACATGGGACAATGCTATCGTGGTCGTAGAACACATTTCCAGGACTATGTACATTCGGATACCAACCGTACTGTGTCCCAGATAGTAGACCGACGCGCACGCGCGCTGTCTGCGGAGCTGTCTTGTCCAGGAGAACCACCTGGCCCAGGCCCCAAGGTTCCAGCACTGGTAGCGTCGGCGTGCGGAAGAATGGAGCGCCCAAGGCGTGAGTTGATCCATCGGTAGGGGAAGATACCGTAGCGGAGTTCGAGGGTGGCCTCGTGCGTGTGCCTGTGCAAAGGTGGATGTCAGCGAGACGATCTCAAGAGCGGACCAGATGCGAACGACGGACCGGCCTGGGTGGAATTTGCGTGCAGCGAGCGTGTGCCACTAGCCTGAGCGCAAGCTTCCGAACCGTACGAGCGGATCGACTGACGGACGAGAGGGAGATGGGCCACAGAGAAAAGTTGGATACACGGTAGGAGAGGGTGGATATGACGAACCGCGGATGTCGCGTCTTGTGAGCTCTGAGGGTGGGTGGATGTGATGTGCACTTTCTACAAAACGCGGTTACCTGGTGACCTCTACTCGCTGGCGTGAGATGTCATACGCTAACGTGCTGAAGTGAATGGTACTCACCATGGGTGGATCACCCATTGTCCTGGGCTGACGCGAAAGCCTGGGCATTGCGCCATCGACATGTACAATGAAACCGCGTTGGCTGACATCGTTGAACACCCCCACAGACTGATCGGCGGCAGCATGCGTTGCATCGCAATCAGCGTGGACAACACGGACGAACCTGTCTTTTTTTCCATTGTCCTATACGCCAAGCGGGATGCGTTGACCACGCCACTCAAGTACAGACGATTCCAAGGTCAATGGGCTCACCAATCACTCTCTGATGTGTTATCGTGGTCCTGTTCTTTTCATGACCGGGACCGAAGCTTCATTTGGCGTGGAGCAGCGGGTGTCCGAGGTCTCGGATGCAATTGACGTGTCGCCTGCAGGTCGGTTCGAAATCACACCTGTTTGTTGACTTGACCGTCGCCAGCGCTCTCACCGTGTTTCTTTCCTTTTACCTTTCTTTCTTGTCGCCTGTAGTTGTGTTGTCATCTCGTCTTCTTCTTCTTCTTCTTCTTCTTCCTCTTCTTCTCCTTCTTGACAAGCGCCGCCGCCGCAGCCACGCCCACATGTCTGCGCCGTCGCATTCCTCGTCGCCTGCAGATCGTTCGGACCTTTTCGACGAGCACGCCCATGCTCTGGTTCTCCACCCGCCGCAAGACCCGGGTCGCGCTCATTCGCCACCCAAGTCGACGCGGACCGTCGCCATCATCAGGACGCACGCGTTGGATCAGCGTCTCGACATCGAGCCACGCATCCTCGAGGCCAATTTCGAGGCAAGTTTGTCCGCAGTGACGTGGCCGCGTGGCGCCTGGCTGGGTGGATCCGAGCAGGCACTGACCCACGTCTATCTGGCAGATCGTCAAAGAACGGCAGATGGAGTTTGACACCGAGTCGGAGCCGGAGACCTTCTACGAGCTCTTCGGAGACGATGCGCGATTCCTCGGCGAGTGAGTGCCCGTGCGCGGTGTCCCGATCCCCGCTTCTCGCTCATTCCTGCAATCCCCTTATCAGCGGCCCCGTGTGGGTATATGTGCTCGAGCGTAGACGCGCCGTCCCTGTTCTCTTGTCCCTCCTCCCCTCCTTCAACGGAGCCATCATTGGAGCCAAAAGCGAGACCCAAGCTGAAATGCTCATATCAGCCCTCTTCGTCTCCAGCCCTCCTTTCCCCGCCTGCGACATCCTCTCGCTTGCTGGCGACGGCGAATTCGATTGCGGGTCTATCCGCTCCGTCAATTCTGCAGTTCTTGAGGCCCTCCAGCTCGGTCTCGATGCCCCCCTTGGCCCCACCCGTGTCCTTCCCCCCTCACCAGGTGCTTTTAATCCCCGTGGTCCCGGGTTTCCCAGTGCACCACGTAGCCTCACCGACTCTAATTCGTCGTCCGGCAAGACGCAATTCCAAGCACGTTCCCTCCCCAAGACGCACCTCGCCCCCGATATCATCCCGCGTCTCACCAAAGCCGCCCTCCTGCGACAGGGCCTTTCCACGGACGGCTCCCCTCGACCCGAACCCAAGACGCGCATGTCGTTGGCGAGCACGGGCCGTATTCCTTTGCCGCGCAAGGACAAGGAAAACGGGGCTGCAGAGAAAGAGAGGGAGAAGGAACGGGTCAAGAAGACATTTGCAGGCATTCCGGGCCATAAACGCTCAGAGACTATCACTGTGGCGTCGATGGCGCCGCCGACAATTACGCCAAGGATGACCAAGGCGGCCGCATTGCGGTTGGGACTCGAGCAGCCTGCGACGCCGCCGGGGAAGAAGCGCGTGTCTATTTCTGGACCGCTGTCCAAAAGTGTTGGCCCGAGAGTGCCCGTGAACGGCGGTGTAATGTCTGGTGCAGCTTCGCCATCCAAGGGCTCGGAGACGAGCGCAAACGAAGCCGATGGAGAGGACACGGAGACGGAGACCAGAGAGAAGAAGCACGTGTTTGAAGGTGTGCCTGGGCACAAACGCCGTGAAAGTTTTTCAGTCGCAAGCACGAAACAACCAACCATCGTTCCCCGGCTCAACAGAAGCGCCGTCTTGAGGAAGGAGGGTGGTCCTCCACCGAGCAGTTTCATGTGTAAGTGACGTTGATGCAGCCTTGCTCAGATCACTGAGATGTTTGACAGTCCGTTTACCTACGGAACCAAAGACTCCTGGTTCGGGGACGCATTCTCGTAGTTCCTCTGCGATGAGCGCATATCGCGACAATGGGGATCCGTCGTGGGGGCGTCCCAAGTCTGCGATACCATCCCGCGCGGCCTCTCGCACCTCAAGCATCGGCCTTCCTGGGTTTCTAAAGGCTCCTAGCATCTCGTCTCGGACTTCGAGCAGCGGTACAGGCACTGAGCCACTCAGTAGTGCGGCAAGTACGGCATCCAACGATAGCGAGGACCCGTCGAACGGCGTCTCGCCCCGGACCAGGAAAGTGCGTCGCCCCAGTAGTTTACAAGCACCCACGATCGTGCCTCGGGTGAACAAGAGCGCGTTGTTGCGCGTGCAAAAACAGGCGGAAGAGGCTGCGAAGCCCAAGAGTCCCTGGGCGAACGCGTCAAAGCGTTGACGACCGATTGCAAGCGACACAAAATAAAAGTGTATTTGTTCTCCTTTCCTTTTTTTTTTTTTTCTCTCATTTATACATGCTCTATCTACCGATGGCTCGACCGTCGGATTCCCTCGAAACGCGATTCCGATCATTGACACATTGTTATATCTTATGCGGTTTCTGGGTGGCTGAGAACATATCTATATATCTTCCCTGGTATATCCTTTTTTTTTTCCTTTCCCTTGCTTCCGTCGTACGGAATTATACCGTAGACGAGGCACAAGATTTCCGCTGGCCAGGGGTCTTTGGAGTACGTAGTCCCAAAAGTGTAACATTGCTAAACTTGCTATTCTGATGTGGGTGTTGGTCACGTGTGTCGTAAAGCGCGAGTTCGTCGTTGTCATTGACGTTGCCGAGACCCATTTGCTCGTCGTCCGACACGATGTTCGCGAGCACCCGCCCGTCACCCCGCCGCCACATTCCGTCCCTCATACGCTTCCTCGCTACCGAATCGGTCCCTCACACGCCCAATGTTCCACCACCACCCATTCTGGACGGCACCCAGCTTCGCTCACCCCGCCTCCATCCACGCCCTCGCCCTGCTATAGGAAACCAGCGCAGGGCTCTCCCCGACCTTCCGCCTACGTTTGGCAGGAACCAGCTACTCCCCGTACCGAATTCGACCCGAGCGCTCCTAGAGGACATCGTCAACTCGTTCGATGCCCCCATCCGCTACGCCTTTGCATACGGCTCTGGCGTGTTTGAGCAAGCAGGCTACGACAAGCTCGAAAAGGACGCCAACCGCCCCATGCTCGATTTCGTGTTCGCGGTGACTCACCCAGATCATTGGCACTCGATCAACATGCATCAATATCCTGGCCATTACCCGCTGCACGCGCGTGTACTCGGGTCGGATTTCGTATCGCAGGTGCAGGCATTTGGACCCGGGCTGTGGTTCAACACATACGTGCCCATGCGCAGCGTGGTGAGTGAGGGCACGTGCCTATTTTGGCGTCGTCGGGTGGGCTGACTGTCGTACGTGGTAGACGATCAAGTACGGCGTGACGACGGTCGACACGCTATGCGCTGACCTCTTGAACTGGCGTACGCTTTACCTCGCAGGGCGGATGCACAAGCCGATCCGGATCATTCGAGACGACGCGCGGGTGCGGCTGACGCAGCAAGTCAATCTGGTCTCGGCGCTTCGCACGGCGCTCTTGACGCTCCCCGCACACTTCACACAACGCGACCTCTTTACGGCGATCGCCAGCATCAGCTATGCGGGGGACCCGCGGATGCTGCTTCCGGCGGAGAACAGGGGGAAAGTGGCCAACATGGTCGAGAAACAGGAGGCGCAGTTTCGCGAGCTGTATTGGCGGCTTGCACAGGGCCTGCCTGGTGTGCGGTGGCGCGTGGACTCTCAGATGATCGAACAGGACACGAGTGCGCATGCGCGTGCTGCTCACTTGAAAAAGCTGCCCGAGGGGTTGTTGACACGGGTACACGCCCGCGCTCAGGGGCGCGGGCCACCACGAGAGGCAGACGAGTGCGCCTACTGGTTACGTGTCGCCGAGGATGCGGCGTTGCCGTCGATACTGCGTTCAGGTGCGTGGATGGGACTGTCGAGCGCATTTTGTTGACGCACGAGGCAGAGATGAGCGGCATCGTGCGATACCCGGCTGCTGTGCAGTCGCTCAAAGGCGTTGTGAGCGCGGGCGTGATCAAGAGTGTGCGCTATACCGCGGCCAAGGTGGGCAAGTACTGGAGGGGATCGAAGAGGAGCGTCTCGGACCCGTTGACGTGACCTTGGTCGATTTTTTTTTTTTTTTTTTTTTTTACCCCTCGCTCCGATATGTAGCACCCTTCTTTGATTTCGACCCGCAATCACCACTACATGGCAGCCGTTGTAGCGCTAGGGTATCGATCGAGTATATTGAGTCTGGATGTAATCTATCTCAGTCGTTCTCGTGACGTGTCCGGCAGACACGTCGTGTGCCAGTGTGGGTTGGCTTTGTGCTTTGTTCTCTGGCGATACAACTTAAACCTGGCTCGGACACACCAGCTACATTCGGGTCGTCTGACGATCTGCGGCCATCCAAGACAGGCGTTCTGGCTTCGAGCTCTTCCCATCTTATCACCGCCATCTCGACAGCCTGAGTCTTGTCTGAACGACGGCGCCACGATGAAACGCGGATTCTTGAACACCGCACGATCCAAGAGGGTCATCGAGGAGGCGTATGCACCACAAGCCCCTCCCGGCGGTCCAGACACCAAGCCACAGCGCCGACCACAAAAAAAGTCCAAGTCCTCTCCATCGCCAGAGCCACACACCACACGAGATGTGCCCGTGGCCGATTCGACAGACACCGTCGTCGTCACGCTCGACGTTGAGAGGCCCAGGGTTCAGGAGGTGTAGGTCTCAACCACACTTTTAGCTACGTGTCGACCACTGCACACTGCGCGCGCGCGCGCGCCACGTAGCCCCCCCTTTTAAGAGGTACCAGTCGTTCAGTGTTCGCTGATGCTGACGCCGCTCTGCTAGGTATGCGGACGGCCGCGTCGTCGCGGTGCGCGTGACGCGGTCTCAGCCCAACGACGCGGCGAATGCGTCGCCTGATCCACACGCGATGGACACGGTCGAGGAGGTGTGCGTGTCACGTTGCCCTTGACGACGTCGGCGGGCTTCTGATGGTGTCGCTGGTCGCAGATACGCGGACGACGGCGTCGTCGCCGTGCGCCTGGGACAGACCTCGCCCCAACTCGAGTCGACAGACCCCGAGAAAGGGAGAAAGAAGATCGTCTTTGACATCGACGCGCCGTCCGATAAGGCTGGCGATGACGACCCGTAGTAGGTCCTACTCCTCCCGTCTTCATACGCCCTCCCCCCTCTCCCCCCCTCCCCCAATCCCCAACCCCCTTCTCATGCGCTCCCTCTGTTCAGTGCCGTCCGACCCCGGCTGCTGAAGAGACACCGCCGAGGCTGGGGTCGAGACCCCGTCGAAGAGTTCTTCCACACCGTCCCCTCGTCGCACGGCGGTCCGTCGACGAAGCGCGCCATATTCCGCTTCTGGCCGCGTGAGCCCGACGGCAAGCCCCTCCAACCAGGGCACTGGGGCACGCTCTCGCCCGACGGGTACCCCTGGGGCGCCACGCTCTACGACCTGTACATCGTGCACAGGGTGCCGGACGTCACCGGTATGGTGTCCTTCATGACCGGGAGCGGGCTCCGCGAGGCGATGGTGGCGATGGGCGAGTTGGACGCTGCTGCGTCTGAGATCGAGTGGGCCGCGTCGGAGGGTCGGCCGAGGGTGGAGGGTGCGGCGGACACGGAGGAGCTGATCAGGTGCGTTGAGGCGCGGGTGGTGTCTGAGCGTGGCGTTTCGTTGGAAGAAGAAGGAAAGGGGTGCGAGGATGGTGTGGTCGGGCAGCCCCCGATGCCAGATGCTGGTGACCATGATGAAAGCAAAGGGAAAGACAAGGATAAGGACAAGGTCGACGATAACGAGTACATTCCACCTCCGCCGACAATATCAGTCACGTCACCTTTCCATCCGAGTCACTATCCCAAACCGTGGCCCTTCACGCCCTTTGATGGAGACTCGACGTTGATTCTTCTCCAGGAGCGCATCCCGTTGTATCTCTTACCGCAAACCCTCTATGTTCACGACCCCTTCTGTTTACTCACTATGCGCCACCAACGCTTTTGCAACGCCTCCTGGACGTCCCAACGCGACATCGTACGTACATACAATCTCCAGATCACCGAGTCCGTACGCCTGGAGGTGGAAGAGGCGAAGCGAAAAGCCGAGGAATTGGAAGAGTTCAAAGCGCGCACGTTGATCATCCTGAGGTATCAGCGGACCAAGGAACAGATCAGGAATTACGAGCCCATCATCGAGGTTCCTCTCCCGCCTTACCCGCGGCGCCCGACGAGCACAGAGGAGGCCCATTTGTATCTCTCCCCCGTGGGCAAGGTCGGAGAAGGGCACCACTCCGTCGTGTACAAGGGCGAGTGGGAGTTGCCGCGCGAGCTGTTTGTGAAACAAAAGCTGTGTCGGAGCTGCTTCCAGGAAAGTGCAGACGAGGAGATTCAGAGGTTGAAGGACACGGGGCGGTGGGCCAAGTTGTTGAGAGCAGGGTCCTGGGGCCCCAACGGGTTTACGGGATATCTGCCGACAGAAGCAGAGCTGGCCGCTGTCAACGATCCGCCGGTCCTCGAGAAGGACGGGGAAGTCATTGAACGGGAGATCACCTGCATCGTGCCACACGATGCGGCGCCGTCAGACATTGTCGACATCCTCGATGAAACCGACACCTGGGGTACGATGATGAAACAAAAGGAACGCAACGCATTGCATATCCGATTTACGACAAACGAGGAAGAGTCGGACGACTGCGCCGCTATCATTCGTGTCAACCCGCCGTTCTCGTACGAGAGCCAGGAGAAATCCTGCACCCACAGACAGCGCACCGATGGAGGACCCGTCCCGCGCACGGCCAAGTTTACCGTCGTCGCCAAGCTGTCGCTCGAGTACGATTCGCATCTCGTCCGGGAGGGGAACAACTATCACCATTTCCCTGAACGGTTCTTCCACCACTACAACGGTTATACCATCATGAGCCAGCTGCACTCCGTCGTGCCCGTGAACGCTGTCGTACCGCAGTTCTACGGGTACTATACCGTCCTGCAGGACGGGGAGAAGCATCCCAAGGAGCCAAGCTACCTCAGCCCGATTCTCCTCCTCGAACACTGCGGTCAGCCGATCAACCCAGACGAGCTCTCCGTCGAAGACCAGGAGGAATGTGTCAGTCTGTTGCTGCGCTTCCAAAAGGCCGGATGGCTCCACGACTCCGTCGCGCCGCGCAACTTTCTCGTCCAACGAGGCAAACCGACCGAGTTTCCGCGCGTGCGGGAGTGCAAGCCCGAGCTGAGTTTCCGGTTGATCGATTTCGGGCGGTCGCGCAAGTATGAAGCGGCGCGCGAGAAGCGGATAGAGGAGATGACGGCGTTGAAGATGTTTGTAAAATTGGGTGACAAGATGGGTATCACGCTTGCTGTGTGAAAAAAAAAAAAAAAAAGGAGGTCAGGGGGGGGGGGGGGGGGGCCCCCCGGGGAATGTGTTTTTCCCCCGGGCGGTTTACGGGGCAGATGAATAAGGGGGCTGTGGAATTTAGG